>JAUJDW010000187.1:0-45228 GCA_030512325.1 Lasiodiplodia hormozganensis | reverse complement strand
ACCCCCCACTCCAAAAGCCGGAGAAGCGGAGTTGAAAAAAAAGGCCCAGAAGAGCAACACGCAGCTCGAGAAAATCTCACTCACTCCCCCTCTTGTTGGGGAAGGAAGGGCCAAGCAGGGAAGCTGATAGGAAATGCGTCTCGCGACATGGATCGGAATCTGTCCGACGAAGAGAGAAAAAAAAAAACAGGAAAAGAACGTAAAAAACCCAAGCGTCTGGAGCCGATTAGTCAAGTGAAACGATCAGCGCAGCAAGAGTAAGAAAAAGTAAAGTGGCCCGCCGTTCGTCCAGACCGTTGTGAGCAGGGAGCGCGGTGCTGCAGGGTATGGCCGTTTTTTTTGTTGTGACACATGCATATGCAGGTGAGGTGCGAGGCTTACATTTCCCGCCTCAACAAAGGAAATTGGGATCACGGCAAACCGGCGCAGGAGCATGTCTCTTGCATAATATGGGGAATGCTCGCATTCTTGGCGGGCAGATAGAGTGAGAATGACTGGGTTTATGGTGCAAGGTGAGCAAGGATCACGGACGACGAAGGATCGAGTCTGATGTTAATACGGTTGGTCTCTCAGACCGTGACGTACTATCGGGGTGCATTCCGTGATATTCGCCTCTTCCGTTTGTTGTTTGCTACGACTCCGTTTGTTGTTTTGTATCACCCCGTTTGCCGTTTGCTATTCGTTTGTCACCTAGCGATATCTAATGCTGCCTGCAGATCTTCTATGGATCATCCTACGTACCCTCTTCAGAACGATATAAACGAGCACTAGCAAAACTGGCATGAACAGATCATCCAGACGAGAGATTGAAGTCCTGCTTTTTCTTATTGCATTATTTTAGTCCCCATCATGGATGCTAGTCTTTTGCAGAGATCTGATGTTTGAGATATATGGAAAAATGAACAGATCCCGCCCTGATGAACCCTCCCCTAACTGCCCGTCTTTTGATTCTTTTGCCTCATGGAAAATGATGCTCAACAATTAACTTTCGTGCTTTACACCGGACGCCGCGCGGGAATCTAGAAAACAATACGCGAGAAGGAGCATGTCTACGACAGCTCCATGGCCTCGCCAGTGGCACCGCTGCCGTTGGGTATCGAGAGCGTGACGTCTCCGTCGACGCTGATGAAGCGCTTTTCGAACTCGGTGACGAACTGGTTATGTGAATTAGTAAATCAACCAATTGAAGCTTTTCTTATTTGTAGCTTACCTTGGCGCTGCGATCAGGGTCGAAGAAGAGCTTGTAGCTGCGCTGAACATCGTCGATGCTGACCTCCGATGCCTTGCGTTTCTGAGCAAGGAGATACGAAGTAGTAATGAGGTTGCTAGCGTATCTTAGGTTCGTTTCCGATCCAATCTTAGTAAGAAGCGCAAGAGCGTCAGGGGAAAGGTCGATCTCCTCCTCCTGGGCACGGATTGCAAGAATTTGCCTGATCTCGTCTGCCTGGTAGGGCGTAGTGCTAACGATGACGGTGCGGTCGAGGAAGTCGAGCGGAAGGCCGTGCGGGGACGAGTAGTTGGTCCCACGGATCTTGGTGTTGCCACGGTTCGAGGCCATAATGACAATTGGCGCCAGTTGATCTTCCAGGGCACGGTTGATGAACGAGAAGCACTCAATATCGAGCATGTGCACCTCGTCGATGAACAGCACACCCGGGACCAGCTCGGCCTTGCCCTCCTCCTTCCACTCGGCGACCTTGGTATCAATCTGCTGGCGCACCTCTTGCCTAATCTCGCCGGTATCACCGGAGAAGAGAGCGAGGAAGCCCTGGGTGCGGGAATTGATGACGTCAATCTCATGGAGCGAGACAGTGTGGACGACCTCGCGGCGTTGCTGCAGCTCTCCGTCTGGGCATTGCACAAACTTGGTGTCGGCGCCCATGGCGTCGTAATCACGCGAGCGGGTGTAGGAGCGGCCCAGCTTAGTGATCTTGCCGGATGCCTTGTCGATGGAAATAACGTCTCCAGCCATGACCTTCTCCTTGGTCATTGAGTCGATCATCTTGGTTCCCATGTCGTAGACGGTCTCCATGTCCGTGGTCTTGATGGTGAGTTTGCCCTGCTTGTTGCTCTAGATTGAAGAATGCCGTTAAGATCTCTCCGTACGGGAGGGGAAGAAAAAGCTTACACCCGTGACGCTGCGGTCTATTTGGATCTCGACGACCTCGCCCTCAATGATCTCGCTCTCCTCCGTTATCCGCACGCCAATGGACTTCCGGAAGGCCTGGGTCAAGGCCTCAGTCTTGGACATCTCCAGGGAAAAGATTTCAGAGGAGGCGAGCATAGTGAAGGGGACATCGGAACCCAGCGACTGAGCCATGCCCATAGCGATGGCAGTCTTGCCAGTACTGGGGGGACCAGCGATCAAGACGGCGCGGCCAGCAATCTTGCCATCCTTAACCATCTGCAGTATGACAGCAGCAGCCTTGCGGGCCTTCTCCTGGCCGACGAGGCCCTGCGACGCGGCCTTGGGCTCGAGGGTGTCGGGCTCGACACCGAGGCCGCGGATGTGCGAGTGAGCGGCGATGAGGTTGAGGCCGCGGAGCTCTTTGCTCTCGGCGATGGTGGTGATGGGCTGCAGCGCAGGTCAGCATGGGGTCGCGCGGGCTTGGGGCGCGTGCGGGACTCACGGCAGCCATGGTGGGCGGTGGGCAATGGGTCGGGGTGGGAGTGGAGGCTTGAATGCCTTCTTTGCTGCTGGTGATGGAGCGGCAGGCTGCGCTGGGCTGGTGGAAAGAAAGCGGGCCGGGTTGGAGCTCGGGGCAGTGTGGGGCGCGTGCAGGGCGGCGCGTCGCCGCTGCCCGCCAAGCGCGTCGCGGCCCGGGCGCTTCAAATACAGAGCTGTTCGCTGCCCTCTGCTCCACGACAAGCTCAGCACCTTGTCGCAAACGCTTGCTCTGCGGCCAGCTGGGACTAGTCTCGTCCAACGTCCGACCCGTGGGTGGTGCAAACGTAGCACCAGCGCAGCGCCTGACCGTGTCGCGGCAAGCTGCAGCTGCGCCAGCCCTCAATTGGCCGTGGACCCTGCGACGACTCACATTGCATTTATCGCCTTCAGTCAGCAGCATCAGCGCGGAAACTCGCTCCAGTTTTTCTTCCTCGCTCGCTCTCTCCCCTCGGCTCCCTTGCGTGCACCTCGCCCCCTCGTGCCTAAGCGCCGCGGTTGCACACGACGTTATCAGTGCGAGAAGCGAGCGAGTCGACGCCGCAACCGCTGTTGATCGCGCCCGTTTGCCGTCGAGCAATGCCCGCTCCCCCTCACCGTGACCCTGCTCGCGACCTCTGGGACGAGCACACCTAGCACGCCACCGCGGCACGCCGCCGCTAAGTATTTGAAACACGGCTGTCAGTAAGCGGCGAGGTTCCTTTCCCTTCGATCACGACCCTATAAATACCCGCCTCTAGTCTTGCGCCTCTGTCCCTTCGGTATCACATCAACATCCTGCTTTCCACTCGTCTCACCTTCGGCCTACGCCCACTTAAAATCGTCATCACGCCTTCCGGATTGCCCAAGCGATTCACGTCCTGGCGACGGCCCGTGGCACTTGCTAACACACTCCCAGGCACACCAGACCACGTCACTGGCCCGCTCTGGCGCCTGGAATTATGGTTAGCAGCAAGCGATCGGGGCGCGATCTCTCGCCCCGAGACGCACAGGAGCATAAGAAGGTGAAGCACCTCGGCGACAGCGCGTCCAAACCGGTATGTCATCGCAGTCGTCCGCCTATTCCACCCACTAATCAACCACCCGTCTAGAAGTCGCAAACATTGCGTAAGAGCGGAAGCTCCACTCCTGACTCAGCGAACCCTGGTGCGAAAGCATCGCTTAGCAATCGCACCTGGAATCAAATCGATTCTAGGTCGAGTGCCAGCGCATCCGGAAGTCGTTCCGGAAGCCCAACCAAAAGACGAGCATCCAAGACTTTCTCCGACGCATCAGCTGAAGTAAATGACCGACCACCTCTGAGGGTGCTCACGACGCCAACCCAAGCTGCAAATGGTCAATCCGAGGCACCGGCTTCTGCTAAAGAAGCATCTTCCGCGACAAGTGAACAGAACTCGCGGCCCGCGCTCAAGAGGGCCAACACCATTTCAGGCGCACCATCCAAGGCTTCTCCAGATAATCAGAGTAGCGTTTCGCTGCCTCCTCCTCGTGGCCCCGCCCCCACTGCACCGATGATGGGTTTATCACCCGTTTCAGTGCCGGGCTCGGCTAAAACTTCTTCAGTCATGACGCCATCAACAGCTACCGAGCCTGGGTTCTTGGCTCCGACAGGTAGTGTGGACAGCTTGTTCGATGTCTTGACGGATAAAGAGAGACTGAGCTCGCTATCCATAAGGACGGCATTGAAGAAAGATCGATTGAGAGAGCGCCTTGCCAATCTGAATGCAGCGAGCTCGGCTGGGAATGATGATCGGATCTCAGAGTTACAGCGAAACGTGAAGACCGCGGAGAAAGAGTTCAAGGATGTTGACAAACGACTGAACTCTCAACTCCGTACTCTGGAAGCAACACTTGAATACGAAATTCACAAGCGATGTGATGATGCGGTCAAGAAGGTAAACGAAAGGCTCGAAACTATTGAGGGACAGCAGAAGGCAAAAGCAGCAAAGCTTAGAGCATCTCTGGCTCCTTTACAATTGTCTGAGTCCCCAGATGGCGTAATTAACCATGATGAACTTGAGACAATGATCAGGAAGCATGTTAAGGAACAGCTTGCTGCTACACTCAAAGGCCCGCTTTCACTCCTAGCTTCTGATTCCACCTCCGAGGAACCCTCGGCTTTGGTAAAGGCATCAAAAGCGATTGCGCCAAGCGCATCCATCGAAGTACAATCTGAACTCTCCAAAATGAAGAAAGACCTGGAGGCATTCAAGCAGACTATCAGTTCCAAGGATAAAGAAAGGGACTCCAAGATCAAAACCCTGGAAAACGAAAATGCACGCCTCAAAGGCCAGGTCACACAGCTCCAGGGCACGGTCCAAAATGCAACTAAGGAAATCTCCTCCCTGACCAACTCGGTCACAGACCTCAAGAGAGAAAAGGCCGACCAGAACAAGGTCGCTTCTTTGGAGCAGCAGGTGAATTCTAACTCCGATGCTCTTAAAAATGCTCTTTCCATTTCAACCGTTGTTACCAAGCTTCAATCCGAGATGAAGGAATCGAAGTCGATATGGGACGATGTGAAACGTCTCAGAAAAGATATGAATACTACCACGGATCCGCGAAAGAGGATATTCCCAACTCCGGCCGTTGACGCGACCGCGAACGGACGTGTCGAGGTGCTTCAGAAGAGCGTAGATGCACTAACACAGCGCATCGAGAATCAACCAGCTCCCTCGAACTTCTCGAACCTACAAAAAGATTTCGAGAAGATGAAAAAGGATTCCGAGAAGCTGAAAGAGGAATTCAAAAAGGCCAAAGACGAGAGTAGCAAGGTGCTCAACCGTCACGAGAAGGAGATCGAACGTCATGACGAATGCATTGACAGGCATGAACGCGATCTTAGGGCTGATAACAATCGCATAAATGAGGTCAACCAAGACCTCAGCAACCTCCGCGATGACTTGGCCAAACTCAACAAGAAGGTGAGAGAAATCGACCTCGACCTTGAAGATCTAGAATGGGAAGTCAAGAAACTTCCCAGAGCTAACTTCGACACTTCCGAAAAGATGGAAGGAGAAGTCAAGATCAAACAGGCCGAATTCGCGAAAATCCGAGACACGGTACTCCGTCACGATGAAGACATCAAGTCGCTTAATGCCAAAGTGGCAAAGATACCCGAGAAATCCACGCCGGATAATAGCGCGGCATTGTCAGTCAGACTAGATCATGTGGAAGCCAAGCAGGACACCCAACAGAACTCCATCAACACGGCAGCACAAAAAATCAAGACTCTGGAAAAGGATACCAAGGTTTGTTCTCAGAGGAACTTTTGTGGCAAAATTGGCTAACTCATGGACTCATCAGAATCACAAAAACACTATGGACGATATCAAGCGCAAGTCTGATCAGAAGCACACCTCCTTGTCTAAAGTGGTTGACGGGCTCCAAAAACGGGTTAACACCATAGATGATGAACAGTCTGCTTTGCAAGAAAAGGTTGACAGTATTGACACTACACTCGAAAGGGCAGCAGACACGGAAGGCCTGCAACGCGACGTGGCTTTGCTCAAATCCAACCATGAAGCCCACACAGCATCCATCAAGAACCTTGATCGGATCTTGCACGGTGCTGAGGTGATGACTAACTCGGAGGGTGCTAGCTTAGTTCAGCAGCTGATCGACTTGAAGAGCACTGTCCATGCTATGGGACAGTCATACGAAAATCAGCCAAGAAGCAATTCCGCACCTGCACAACAGTCCGGTTCTGCTCAGCAGACTTCTTCCCTACGTCTTGGCGTGTTAGAAAAGCGCGTCACGCAGGTCGAACGAGATCATGCTAGCATGAGGAAGGACATCGGCGCATTGAGGATAGATATCGACGGCTTTGAGGAGGCGGTAGCTCAGCAGTCTGAACTCATCGAGGAGGATGTCAAGCAGCGAGTTAGGCATGAAGTCGCAACGGCCATGTCATCAGCTCATCAACCGGCACCACAAACACCCGAGAACGTCAAACACATGATCGAGGAGTCTACAGGCAGAATCAGGAATGAAATGCAGGAACTGCGCCAAGACGTGGCAAGGAGATCAGCCACTCCAAGGGTTCAGGAGGTTGAAGATGCCATCTGCTCGAGGTTGGAACAATCGGTTTCCAGAGTCGTAGACAACAAGCTCGACGACTTGAACAAGAAGCTTGACGGCTCGTACGAGAGGTACAATCTCCTGAGCGACCATCTCGCGGCACTATCGAAACTGCTCGAACAAAGATGCCCGCCTGGGTACTCAGACATACTAGCGGACCTCGTCATGTTCAGCGAGACGCAGGGAAGGCCGTCGAACTTTTTCTGGGCAACTATAACCGCCATACGTGACCTGCAAAGTCGATTCGATAACTTGCAGACTCGGGAGCTTGCTGTGTGCATACTGAATGGACTGATGCCACACATCAACCAAAAGCTCGTCCAGCCGCTCAGCCAAACGCTGCTGGAGCCCATTCGTAATGCCATTGCTGCAAACATTGGCAACGAATTCAAGGGAGACGTTAAAGACGTCAGGGCGAACGTCGAACTGGTCAAACGCAAGATCAGGGACATTGAGAGCTCCAGCAAACAGAAGTTTGACGATCTCGACCGCAGGGTGAACACGCAGACTCCAGCAAGCGACACAGCAGTCCAGGACGAACTCAGGAGGCTGTCGCAGGAGTCCCACCGCTCCTGCGCAGTCATCAACGAACGGATCGACAAAGAAATACGTACGGCGACCGACGGCATCAGGAACCTCTGGACCACCGTCAACGCCCTCAGCGCGGATTACGAGAGGGACAAGCCCATCATCTGGGAGCAGCTCAGGGAGCACCGCGACAACATCGAGCGCGCTCAGGAGGACTTTGGCGGAATCCAGGTCTGCGTCTGTCGCCTCGCGAAGAAGGTGGATCCGAACTTGGTGCCCCATTCCTGGTTCGAGATGTACGAGACTTGATGGACACACACCGTCAACTCTCTCCTGTCAATTCATGGTTCTCTGCCTCTTTTGGCACCCCTTTCGGCGCTTTGAGCGCTTTGCTTCCCGCGCCCACAGCGTCTCTCTTATTGTTAATTGCTGCTGTACGATACCCCCCTATCAATAGCGGCTCTTGTTTATCCTACATCATTGCTTTTCCTTTCGGGGCATTCGTGACGGCGCGAGATTGCTTTGCTTGCGATATCTTCTGACAAGAGCGAGCAACGGCCATCCCTCTCCCCTTCTTTCTCTTTCCGGTTTTTTTTCTAGCGCTCTTGCTTCACACACAGCATACGTAGCGAGCGAGCGTGGCGGAAATTGTGTTTTGTTTTCTCTACTTTCTTTTCTCTCCCTTTTCCTCCTCCCTCCAAAGCAATCTTCTTACAAGGAAATGGAGCGAGTAAGTATATAACATACGTGCTGGCGAGAGAACCTGAAAGTTCAAAATGGGTAAATATGGACAAATCAATGAAAAGGCGTTTGCCTGAGTTTCTGGGGTTACACTGATTCTTTCTTTCTGTGACACAATCTCCGTGTGAGACATAGCTTAGCTCTGTAATTGTGATGGCCAGTTTGTTGTGATTACTTTTGCAAAGCGAACCGCAACGACTGGCCCAGACGTAATTGTAGATTAAGGAATTGCAATTCATGTGGGTAGTTGGAGCTATCGTTCGGACATAGATGTATAATTTTTTAATCGTGTATTATAATTTTGCTAACTTGAGTCCAATTACCAATCCACTCACCTTTCATAAGTTCATCCTAACGACCTCTTGCTATAGCCATTCATATTCTTTGAGACTTGTTTCATTTACTTGCGACCTGGCGAATTGGCAATTTAAGATTGATATGGCCTGAACCGCGAAATTGTTTAAGATTGCAAGTCTGATTCACTCGCTAGAAGCCCTGCAGCGCTACCCATCCATACCCAAAGGCCATCGTGGATATCACGGCACAGGTGCTATTTTTCTCAATATTCAGCCTGTAGAAAAAGAATCAACTCCATTACAAGACCTAAATTCGGCCTGCCCCATTTTTTGGCCACGATTTAAACGACACCCTTCCCGCTCCCTCCCCTGTTCACCAATCTGTCTATTTAAACAAGGTACAGAGAAGGCAAGACGAGTATAACTCCAAGCTCCGCAAACAAACGACAAGAAGAAGCGAAGACGAATAATAACGATAAAAAAAGAGGTGATGTGAGGGAGAGTATGAGTGAGAGAGGGTGTATGTGAGTGTCTGTGTGCTAAAAGAGATCTATATTTGCGCCGCGAACAGCTGCTCAGCCCTGCCTCGCCATTGCTGTACTAACAAAAAGTAACAAAACCAACAGCAGCGACTGGGTTGTACTAAATACTCTATAAACGGGGTGTGAACAATAGACGACGAAGAAGAAAAAAGACAAGCCAAGATACAAGGATAGAACGTGCTAAGTTATCAAAACCCAAACGTGTTCTCCTGCTCTTATGTGCGGCCTTTGTGTACGTGTTGCGCGTTTGTTTTTGTTATTTTGTTCGTGCGTGTGCGTGTGTGTGCAGGGATGATGTGTGAGAAGGGCAAAAAAAGAGACATGTGTGCAGTTGTGTATGTGCGTGCCCTCTTTTTTTACTTGTCCATCTACAATCTCTTCCCCCATCCCGAATGGATATCTCTTCCCCGATACCATTTTCGGAGAGAAAAAAAGCAGCAGGGACGGGAAGAAGCACAGGAACGTGAAACTCCATCAATGCAGGGGTATATGTGACCGCTATCGGGTGTGGCGCAGAAACAAAACAACTTTCGAAAAAGCAAAGAAAGCATGACGATGCTGAGAAGATTTGACCAAAGAAAGGAGTGAGTGTGGACATGAGTTTTACATCAGGTAAAGGAAAACAGGAACAGTGTGTTGGGGACGCCCAGGTTGCCGCCTTCGCCAAAGTATTTTGTGCGTGCGGGAAGTTTTGAAAAGGGGGAGGAAGAACATGAAGGAATGTCGTCTTTGATCAGGAGCCCGTTGCATCCAGCAATCCAATTTCACCATCTCATTCAATAAACTCAAGAAGCAGCAATCACCTGCGGAACTGCAAGATTAAAGTGTACAATTAGCTTAAACGCAGTAGAAGTTCTGCCAGCAGAACGAAACAACAAAGAAACAGACAATTCGCGCTCAAATGCCATTAAAGCAACGCAGAACAGGAAAAGCAATAATTAACGAAAGAGAGCGGGGGTAAGACTTACACTTGCGCCAATTCCACCCAGGCCGGCAGCAATACCGCGGCTCGCCTCCATGCGTTGGCGGCCGAGCCAGGACTTTGGAGTCTCGGTCTTGGTGCGTTGGAGCACGACCGTGTTGGATTGGAGCCTGTTGGCCATGTCGTACCAAGCGCTCATTATGAGCTTATTCTCGCGCTGTAGGGCTTGAAGCTCCTTTTGGACGTCGACCTGTTGGACGGGAAAAATCGGGGACGTAAGTCAGCGTCGGCCACGTTCGCGCCAGCAGGAGCAGGTGCGGGTGGCAAGAGCGGTGAATTCTCGCCGTACTGCCACGCCAGCCGTCGAATGATGAGAGGGCATGATGAGACGGCACTCACCGATGCCTTGTCGCCCGCCTCCTTCTTAATGCGCTCCAGGTTCGTCTTCAACGTCTTAACCATCGATTCAAGATCCGCGATTCGCTGCGTTTGTGAGATTGATTAGCATCGTCCTTCTTTTTGGGATCATCGGCCTTCTTCTTGGAAATATTCGGCGCAAACGGCATGAACCAAATGGTGTGTTTAGGCGCCACCACTGTACGCCAGCGTCCAATGGTAGGAACCTTGTTTGTGACACGACCGTCGGGGTAGATGTAGAGACTCACCTGATCGCGAGATGAAAGATCAGCCAGACCGCTGCTCAGCTTCTTGATGACATCCGATGCAATAGCGATCTTGATCTGGTCGGCTTCCTCGTCCGCAGCTTCACGGTGGAAGGTCAATTGCTCCTGGAGCAGCTTGTACTCGTTGGATTGGAGGGCCTCGGCATCCTCCTGGCGGAGAATGTCGGCGTTAAGCAGCTTGTGGCGCAGAAGAGCCCTCCAGTCATCAATCTCGTTGTCGAGCGTCTTGGCGTGCTTCTGAAGGTTGTCGTGTGCGGCAAGAAGCTGCTCGTAGTTCTCCTTCATAGTTTGGTGGTCAGCACTAGACGCGCCGTCCATCTTACCCGTTCCAGTCAGCTCCGCAAGCTTGGCCTTGATCTCCATGTTCTCGGCCGTAATCTCATGAACCTTGTTAGTAAGTTCCTTAACCTCGGCCTCCGCAGCGTGCAACTTGGTGGTCTGATGAACAAACGGATCGTCTCTGTAATACTTGGTCAGATTTTCCAGGATTTTCTCGCATTCGATTTGGAGTACTGACCCTTCCTTGAGCGATTGCTCGTCCTGCAAGGCGGCCTGAAGACCAAGGTTCTCCTGGAAGACATCCAGGTACTTCTCCTCCACCCTCTGGCATCTGGCAGTGAGGAGCTCAATCTTCTGCTGAAGAAGCTCAACATCGGCGTTGTCCGTGTTGACGATGATCGACTTCCGAGCAATCGACTTGGTGTCCATATCATCGTCCTTGAGTTGATCGGCCAGAGATCCGAGACCCTCGATACCCGTTGAGCGGTCCTCAACTTCACGGAGTCTCTCCTCGAGCTGTTGGTTCTCAGTCTGGTAACGGTTGGACATGGCCGTAGCCGATTCAGCGCGCGCGATGGCTCCCTTGAGCTCCTGCTCCAGGCGAGATTTGGTCTGCTTGACCTCGAAAAGGTCGGCTTCGGTGGTAGCAAGAGTCTGCATGGTCTCCTCGTTCATGGTCTTGAGGCGGCCGTTCATTTCACGAAGCTGGTCAAGCTCCTGCTGGTCCTCAGTAAGAGACTGAAGACGCTGCTGAAGTCCTTGCTGAACCTTGACCTGCTCCTGAAGATGCTCGACCTTCTTGCGCAGATTCTCCATACCCTTGGTCTTCTGCAGAAGCTCGTCACGCTCAGCCTTGAGCAGCTGGTTCTCATCACGGAGCTCCTGCTTGGTCTCAGCATCGGCCTTCAAGCGCTCAACCTGGCGGCCCTGGCTCTCGTTGAGGTTCCTTGCCTCCTCCAGATCCGTCTCCAGCTGGGCAATGTAGTCGCGATCCTTGTCTGCCTGAATCTTGAGCTCGGTAACCTCGTCATCGTCGGTCCGACGTCCGCGGGTCTCCTGGAGGACTCGGGCCTCAACGAGTGCCTCATCCAGCTGAGCGTTCTTCTTACGCTCGTCGTCGAGGTCCTCCAACGTCTCAGACAGTTTCGTCTGAAGACGCTTGATCTCCTGGTTCGCCTTGATCAGACGTTCCTCGCGCTCGAGCTCAGGATCGCGCTGGATTGCGTCCGGCCTCGCCTCGCCATCTGAGGTTATTTCCTCCTCCACAGACTCGTCCTGCTTCGGGGGTTCCATGGCCTTCTCCATTGCAACGTGGATGGTCTGAGCCATGATGGCGAGATGCCCCTGATCGGTCGGTGGCATCTTGCTAACGATATTTGTGAGGACCGGGTTCGCCTTTTCGGATGAGAAGCCGAGCATAAGCAGGCCTTTGAGCATCTTGCAAACGATTTCCGTCAGTACAAGCTCCAGGTGTCGTATCACATGTGCGGGGGTTCTAGTTCTAACCTTGGTGCTCTGGACAACATCGCTGTCGATGGCGATGGCCTTCAGGTCTGGGTTGAGCAGACGGATCAGGCCCTCGTTCATGGCGACTTCGCGGAGGTAGGTGGTCATAGCCTTGTCGATGAATTTCACTGCGGTAAGGTTAGCGGTGAAGTGGCCGGGTGCCAGAACGCGTCCCATTTCGTCGCCAGCGTAGAAGGGGATAAGCGTACTGTTCTGCCATCTCGATATCCAGCTCTCGCCCGTCTTCTGACTGTCCTCGGGAAGGTCACCGGTGAAGTAGTCCGGATCGAGGAGCTTCAGCATCTCCCACAGAAGCGTGCCATCCTGCAGGTCTTCCCAGGTCTTGACGGACCTGGACAGCCCAAAGGTGTTTGCACACTCGAGCAGGGCCTGCTCGAGCTCGGGTGATGTCGCGTCCATCCTGGGACGCGGGTGAGTCGGGCGTGCTACTGAGGAAGGTGCGGTGACGGGGCTCGATGCGTAGCGATCCTAGAGTGAGCGTCGAGAAGAGAAGCTGGTTGTCGCCCTGTCCGACCACTTAAACATGGCTCCGGAGCAGCGGCGACATTGGGTGTATATAAGCAAGACGAAGATGCGGTCGCGACGGTGAGGTGAAGGTGAACAATGCCGAAATTGGCCCCGGACCCTTGACGCGTGCAAAGGGAGCCCGCCGTGTGACGCTAGCGCCCATGCTCCTCAACAAAGCGTCCTTTGACCGCCATAACAATGCCTTTCAACTTTTTCGCCGCCTGACGTTGTTTACGCCTGTTCGGCCAACTTTGGGCGCTGAACAGCTCGACGATGCCTACATTGTTCGAGTCGACCGCTTGTCCTCGTAAACAACTACCTATTCGACCATGCACAAGCGGGCGGCCCGGCCCCCGCTCTCAGCCCTGCATCGCGTCACCCGCGCGCCATCGGGCCATTCTTCACGCTGCTGGTGACACAAGAACACAACGCGCTGAACACTTCTGGGTTATGAATCAAAAAACGCCGTATTATTACAAGTCAAACGAGTGCTACCCGAATCCCTTCCCTTTCCATTCCGTCCCTCCCCCGTTTCATAAGCATAAGTCGTCATTGAGTCGAGGTCTCGGGGTCGCTTCCCTTGCGGTAATAGTGCACGTGTACCAGGGTGTTCCCTAGTTCGCGCCCTCATTCCACGCGTGAACCTCCTGGTCTTCCTCCATGACCAAGTTGCCCCAGTTGTTCGTCGTGAAAGTATCCTTGGCTTTCTCGAAGACACTAGCGGGCGCGCTGGCGAGGAAGGCGCTGTTCGTGCATGTTAGACCATCGCTCGTTTCTTCCGGCGTTTCATAGCGGAGTGGGTGCATGGCGAAAACGGGAGCTTACTGGATCAGTGCTGGTGGCCTGTTAGCTTGGCTGTCAAATACCAAAGGTAGAGGGCTACTTACTGTACTTGTGAAGAACGACACCCTCCTTTGGTCCGTTGTTAGCTGGAGATATCGCAAACGTGAAACGGACCGCCTACCTGGTCCTCAATCCACTGGATAGCGTGGTCGATAACGCCGGCGCTGTCGGCGCTGATCAGGACCGACTTTGTGGGCGCAGTGCCGACGACGCAGGCAGCGAGCATGGCAAGCAGAAACGAGAAGATGAAGAACTTCATGGTGGGTGGTTTGTGCAGGCGTTGGAGTGTGCGATTGTAGGAACGTAGGTTGGCAGCAGAATCGAGCGGTGTTGCGTTGTGACAGCGCAGTGGTGGGAGGGCCTGGGGTTTAATACGGCCTAGAAGAATGTCTGGGGAGACCCAAGGCCGACTCAGGCAGGAGCGATGCGTTCATACGCCCCTGCGCACCCTCCTGCCAATCCCGGCCGCCAATCAGACCAAACCGCATGCGCTCTAGCGCTCGCCAAGCTCCGCTGCAGGCAGAAGAAAGACCGGCGCAGCCGCTCGTCGTCAGCCAACCTCACCTCACTTAACCGCAAACACCACGTTGTCTCCATCCGCTCACCTCTGCCGCCGCGACCAGAGGCTCCGCCAGCCTCTCGCCCCGTAGCTTCGCGTTCCGCCCGCCGCCGGATCCCCCAGTGGCCCCTTGTGTGCCCGCGCAGCTCGGGCGCGCCACTCTTGCAAGCTCTCCACGCTCCCGTCACGCTCTCATACTCGTGGGAAGGTATTGGGAGGAGGACGATTCTGCACGCGCAGAGTGTCAGGCGGGGTTTTGTTGGCGTAGTGTTGGGAGGTCCGGGTCTCTTTCACTTGCAACGGCGGTCATTCTATTCTGGCTCGCTTGGACAATAGCTAGCAAAGATACACGTGCTGCTTTTGATTTCCCTTTTCTCGCGAGCGATAGAGCAGAAGACCTTTACCTCACAACCTTGAAAGTTGGATCCAGGCGGCCGACCGCTTTCCGATTGCCAGCCTAACTCGCACCGCGTCTGACTGCAGTACTAATCTGAAAGCACTTGCATCAGCCCATCATGTCACTCCCATCTGCAGAGGTCGCTGCCGATTTTCGCGACGCCTTGAACGACCTCAAGTTCAACAGCAGGCCCGAGATCAGCAATCTAACCATCATCGCGAAAGAGAACACAGAGCACGCACAAGCAATTTCACGAGAGCTCGAGGAGCACATTAAGACGGTAGGTCACTCCGAGATTCCAACACCAGTGCTCGCAGCTGATTTGCCATGCAGACGCGCCCTGAGTACAAACTTCCGGCTTTGTACGTGCTCGACTCGATTGTCAAAAACGTCGGCACTCCGTACACGGTCTATCTGGGGCGCAACTTATACAACACCTTTGTAAACACATACACACTCGTCGACAATCCCACCAGGAAGGCTCTCGAGGGCCTGCTGCGGACATGGAAGCAGCCCGTTCCCGAATCCATGGACACCCGGCCCGTGTTCCCCGTTGACATCACCCGCGCCATTGACAACATGCTCCTCAAGTACAAGACGGTGATAGCCCAGCAGCAGCAGAACCAGCCTAGGGCACCAGGCCAATTCCCAGGCCAGGACCCTAGAGCTACAAATTCACCATTCCCCCCAGGAAGTGCAGCAAGGCAGTCGCCAGCTCAGAATGGAATGCCATTCCATCCTCCACCAATGCCCGCCCGCCAGTCTCCGGCTCCTGCCATAACCTTGCCGTTCGGCATGCCACCACAGGCCTACCGTAACTCTCCGGTTCAGAGCGGAACACCGTTCGCACCGCCTGCCGCTCCATCCATTGAGAAGATTCAAGCAGATGTGGAGAGATTGATTGCAGCTGCTAAGCTAGACTTTGCTGCCAACCCGTATGATCCGGAGAAGCAGAAGAGGTTGAAGACGTTCTTAGATCTGCAGACCATTCTTAAGGTGCAACAGCTGCCTCCTGATCAGCTTCGAGCCGTCGAGCAGCAGCTAGCCACACTCGGTGGCGCCTCCCTTGCGCCATCAGCTCCGGCGTCAACCGCTCCAGTGAGCACGCCTGTAGCGCCTCCTCCTTTCCCCATGCCGACGCAGACCCCCCAAATTCCTCCTATTCCAACGCCGACTCAGCAATCTTCAACTCCAGCGCCTCTGATGGCACCTGCTGCTCAACCACCTTCGCTCGCGGACTTGCTTCGGGGTTTTGGTGGTGCAACTCCCAGCCAGAATGCAACTCCCGTCCCGCCTCCCGCTTCGGCTCCTCCGGCGGCTATGCCGGCGAGCAGCACCCTTTCTCTCCTGGACACACTTCGTGCTCAAGGGTTGCTGGGAGGCAGTTCCACGCCCATGCCGACTTTCGCGCCCCCAGCTCCATCCGCTAACACAGGATCGGCGCGCAACGACGTGGAGCTGACCAAGGAGTCGATCAAAAAATCGCGCCCGGAACTGATCGGCCTGCTCTACGAAGCTCGGCCGAACCAGTGCTCCACTTGTGGACGTCGCTTCCCGGCGACTGACGACGGCAAAGTTATGAAAAGGAGACATCTTGACTGGCACTTCAAGGTCAAGGACCCGAATCTCGTGAAGCAAGCTATCCACCGCAGCTGGTACATTGGCGAAAAGGAGTGGATTGAGTATCGTGAACAGGACGAGGCCAAGCCGCCGCCGGAGACCAACGGCAACGCGGCCGCCGCTGCTAAGACGAACCAGCAGCGCTGGGTACGGATACCTTTGGACCCAGAGCTCGTGAACGCTCCATGCCCGATCTGCCAGGAGAAATTCACGCCGTCAAGGTTGGACGATGAGTTTGTGTGGTTGGATACCATCCAAGTCGGACCGAAGTACTTCCATGCCAGCTGCTACGAAGAGGCATACGGAAACGCAAGGAGTACGCCTGTGTCGATTCTCGGCAAGAGAGGCGCAGATGAGGGCGCCCACACGCCGTCGAAGAAGATGCAGGTCTGAGCACGACATGTACATGATATAGATTGGATCAGGCGTTCTCGGAGGTATGGGTTTCAGCGCTTTGGCTTAAACGGATGATTCGAATTGTGGGTTTTCATGCACTCAGGCGGATGATTTCAATTGCATAGCCACGGGGTTTGCAGAAGGTTGAGCGGCAGATAAGGCGGAGGTCATTGCTCGTCTATGAATCACGGTCCGGCCCGTGGTGTCATCTCTAGACACATCAGATAGGAGAATTCGGAAAACCGCCCTTGAGCGGTTTAATCCATTAGCCCAGACTTGACTGCACGATTATGGCCATGTTTGCACGAATGTCTTCGGCTCTAGTGACGTAGCACGACAAGCGGCGAAGCAGCTGGGCGAATCAAATCAAGCGGCTCTCAAATCACACGCAGCTGCAGGATCACGTGTATTTCATCTCGGTCCGCGGGAAGAACTCGGTCAGAGGGGGAAGCGCGGCCCCCAGCCAGCCGTGCCAGCCTGCCGCCCGCGGAAGGAGCTGTGTAGGTCCCGCCGCCCGCCGAGCTCTCGTCAATATCCGCCGAGACGTCCGCGAATCCTGGTTTTTCCAGACTTCCGCTCCCCCAACGACTCCTGCCAGAGCCCATTGACCCGTCCATCTCAGCGCGCTCCCTTCGCCGTCTTTCGCATCTCCCGCAGCTTTTTCTCGCCGCACACCGCCGCCGAATCCGTCGCAATGGCTCCGACTGTGGAACAGATTGTTGACGACATCAAGAGCTCCATCCAGAAGCTCGAGAGCCGCATGTCGGACCTTGAAGCCCGCGTCGAGGGCAAGGCCGCAGGCGTCACTGCCCCCAGCGCCATGCGCATGATCCTGATGGGCCCTCCTGGTGCTGGTACGTCTGAACATTCTATCCCAACAAGCGCATTTGTCATGCCTCGGCATTGCAGCATGGGGGGCAGGCTGAGCGCCGACAAGGGCATCATTGAAGCTCCGAGCCAGATAGCATTTTTACTGACACTCTGCGACAATGAACAGGCAAGGGTACTCAGGCGCCCCGCATCAAGGACAAGTACTGCGTCTGCCACCTTGTACGTCTCCCCCGCTTGCGTTATCTCGCGCGCCTCCAGCCGCGGTTCAGTGCTGATCGGATTTTTTGAGCAATAGGCTACCGGTGATATGCTGCGCGCGCAGGTCGCAAAGAAGACTGCTCTGGGCCGGGAAGCCAAGAAGATCATGGATGCCGGCGGTCTCGTTAGCGACGAGATCATGGTTAACATGATTAAGAGCGAGCTCGAGACCAACACCGAGTGCAAGAACGGGTATGACTCTTCCCTTCTCGCGTGATATCAGATGAGAGGCTGCCTCAGCCAGATGAAAGAAAGTTGGTCAGTGCTAACGCGACAACAGCTTCATCCTCGACGGCTTCCCGCGCACCGTCGCCCAGGCCGAGCGGTTAGACGACATGCTCACGGCCAAGAACCAGAAGCTGATGCACGCCGTCGAGCTGCAAATTCCCGACGAGCTGCTGGTTGCGCGCATTACGGGTCGTCTCATCCACCCGGCGTCGGGCCGTTCGTACCACAAGATCTTCAACCCGCCCAAGGAGGCCATGAAGGACGATGTGACGGGCGAGCCGCTGATCCAGCGCTCCGACGACAACGTCGAGGCCCTCCAGAAGCGCCTCGTCACCTACCACAAGCAGACTTACCCCGTCGTCTCGTACTACCAGAAGACGGGCATCTGGCGCCCGCTCGACGCCTCGCAGGAGCCCGGCCAGGTCTGGCAAGCCCTGCTCAAGGTCTTCGACGACAAGTCCTCGTCGTCCAGCTCGCTCATGAGCAAGCTCGGCCTTAAGAACTAGATTGTATTTTCCCGCCGCCGCCGAAAACGCCGCCCCCCACCCTAAATTTATTTTATTTCTAAGCTTCGATTGCGAAATGGGGAAAATTCTGTGATGTCCTCCCGCGCCAATTGTTCAAAAGGGTTGCGTCGTCTTTATTTTTGTTCCCGTTCTTTGGCTCGCCTCCTACTATTGCTACTGCTACTGGATTTAGACAAAACTGGTCCATGGGTGGAGTTTTGGTGGGGTAATCACGGAGAGAAGAAGATTGGGCGGGTGTGAAGAATTGACATGTGAGAGTGGAATGGATATCGTCCAATCTCGGCAATAGTTTTGACGAGTTATGGATGGTCAATTTTTTGAAAGCTGGGAATGTCGTCATTGCACAGTGTTTTCTGTTGCTTTGTATAAACTGCTACGTGACTTCCATATGTATAGATGATGGTTGTGAATTGTGCAAAGTCCTTATCTCGATTCGTGCCAGAGCGATAGTCGCTTGACCGATCTCTAACATGTTGTATCTTAGATTCCATTATTACAGATTCTTCCCTTTCGTAGAAAAGGGAGATGTTCTTTCTGCCGTCCACTATTTGAAGCTCTTTCACGACAAAGAACGTGCCAAATCCCTCAGTTCTGTTGCTTTACAAGTGTAGGGGATAATTGTGTTCAGATATTCACCCAAGCTGGAAGACATATCAGACGCGCTCAACTCTGGAGCTGGTGTATATGAGCCAGCTCGACGAATTCTTCGGTAGCTCATGCGGATGCAGTACCTGCAGAAACGGAATAAATCACACATAGATAGTCGCATCAAGAATTGTAGCGACAGCAGCTGAGTAGCCATGTGGAGGGAGGATATTCATCTCGCGAAGCGTTGTGGTCTCTCCTCCGTTCAGAGGGATGCTTCTACTCCTGAAGGTCAGAGGCCCCCGGATTCGAGAAGGTTGGTTTTGTTCCAGACCACTCATACAAGCCTCCTGATTTGTTCAGGTACGTGAGCCGACTCTATTATAGCACGCTGGATACAGCCTGCGTTCTCAAACCTCATTTCTTCTTTCCTTCTCTTTACTTTTTTCCTCTTCACATTCGTTCACTCACTGCGAAGTAGCCGCAGCCACCTCCTGCGACCCAGCCGCGACGCCGACGTCCTTCTCCCACGGCTTCTTGCGCTTCGACGCCGTGCTCGCCGACCCTTGGCCCTCGAGCACCGTGTCCGGAATCTCCTTGATGCCCGGGATCGGCTGCCCCGACGTGATCAGCTCGACGATGTGCGCGAAGGACGTCGGGTACGGTGCTTCGCCTTGTTGCTCGCCTTCAGCCGGCGCCGAGGGTGCAGGTGGTGCGGAAGTTGGTGTGGCGGAAGGGAACGTCGCTGTTGAGCCAAGCGGCGGCGTTTGGCCGGGAGAGGGCGTCGCGGGGAGGTCGACGGCGGGCGCGAGGCCGTTAGGTGCGGTGGTGGGGACTGCGGAGGGAGAGGGCGCGCTGGCACGGTAGGCTTTGTAGGCGTCGAAATCGACGGAGGTGTTGAACTTGCTGGATTCTGGGGGTTAGTGCAAGCGGACAAGCGGTGGTTCATAAGAGGAATCTGGGGATCGGCGATGCTGGAGTCTCGTGGAATGCTGGACCAAGAACGACCAAAACAATGGGCAAGTTCCAATGGCGGGGTATAGTGCGGGGAAAGATGAATGTTGGGCAATGAAGCATACCGGGAGTAGTAGAAGCAGCGTGCGCGAAGAGACAGCTCCACTGCTTGTTCTGAAGATGCAGTAGAGCCTAAGATAGCTCCGAGACCGCTCTGGAACTCTGCGTCGGTGTCCCACGGGTAGTTGTCGACTTGGGCGTAAATAGAGTCGGATGCGGAAGACTCCGGGGCAGCTGCCATGATGAAAGTTTCCAGGAATTGATGAGCGATGCTCGCGGGCTAGTAGAATTTGCAGAGAAATTGTGAAGAATCACGGTGCATCAGCGGTCGTCAGTTGGAAGCGGGGAGTGGGAGAGCTCACACCCATGAGGCACATCAAGTCTTGGCGGGCCTTACGTAATGCTGCCGCCAGCTCCTCGCCGCTCACCTCTCGCCGACCTTCACCCCAGCGTCACAACATCCGTTACCCACCTCCGCCCCCATCTGACGCCTGCGCCACACTCTACGACTTCAACTCCATCCTGCCCCATCTACGGCCACCATTGACCGGAGCCCTCGGTTTGCGCGCGCTGCTGCCATCTTGCACCTAGCTCAGCCCCACAATGTCCGAGTACATCGGGTATGCCGCCGTCCTCACAGCATGACGAGTCGATCAATGGCAGCTAACACGGCGTCGCAGTGCCCGGATATCTCTGGTATCCAAGAGTGACATCAGGTCCGCCCTGTCGCGCATCCCGAACACGTCGTTTGTGCCTAACTCCAGCCTCCAGATACGTTGGAACCCTCCATGAGATCAACTCCGAGAACTCCACCGTCGCCCTTGAGAATGTCAGGTCCTTTGGTACCGAGGGACGCCGCAATGGCGAGGACGAGATCGCTGCCTCCGACAACATCTACGAGTACATCGTCTTCCGTGGCAGCGACGTGAAGGACCTCAGGATAGAGGGCAAGGTCGAGGAGCCCAAGCCTGCGCCGCCGCCCATGCCTAACGACCCGGCAATCCTTGGCGTAAGTCTACCCTGGAACACCCCCAACACCCGTCGCAAGCTTGATGAAGCATTTCGGATGTAAAGTACACAACTCGCCGAGAGCGCAAAACCGTGTGGATATCTCCGTTGCCTTCCTTCTGATCTAGCTCCTACTTCCACATGTTTGATCCGACGAAGCTATTGGATTGATTGCTGAATGTTCTATGAATAGGCCGCTCGTCCCGCTCAGTCCACGCCGCAGGGCAACCAGCAGACCCAGCCTCCCCCGAACTTCCCCAACCCGCAGCACTTCAACCCGCCGTACCCAACCTCCGGCCCTGGCCCCTACCCGCCCTTCCAGAATACTCATTTCGGTCCTCCTGGTGTTTATCCTGGCGGCCCTGGTGGTCCTCCTCGTGGCCCTGGCGGTCCTGGCGGTCCCGGTGGCCCCGGCGGTCCTGGTGGATTCCCCGGCTACCCTGGCATGCCATACGGTGCGCCTCCGGGCTGGTACCCTCCTCCCGGCCAAGGTTTCCCCCCGGGTCCTCCTGGTCCCTTCTCGCCGCACCCGAACCAGATGCCCATTGGCCCGCCTGGTCAAGGTCCCAAGCCCGGCCCTCCTGGCCCTGGCAAGGAGCAGAACCCTGTTGAGGCGGATGCGGCGCCCAAGTCGGCTGAGGACAAGAGCAAGGATTCTACGCCTGCACCGGCTCCCGGCCAGGCGCCAACTCCTCCCGTCGAGTCCAAGCCTGATCCCGCCGCTGCTCTGGCGCCCCCTCAGCCCAGCGCGGGCGCTGCCCCGCCGACTGGACCCAAGGCGGCACCCAACGGCCCGAAGAATGGTCGTATAGTCCCCGCCATTCCCCTCACTACGCCTGGCCAGAAGCCCGCTGCCCCGGTTGCTACCCCTCAGGCCCCTCAGGGCGCTCAGCAGGGCGGTAACCAGCCGCAGCAGTACCGCGACGCTACGCAAGCTGCCACTGCTGCCGTGGCCGCGGCGATGGCTAAGCTCAAGCCGCAGGGTGGAGCTCCTCAGCCTCAGTCCGGTGATGCAGCTATTCAGAACCTTACCCAGAAGGTCGCGGAGATGCGTGCCGATGATAGGGCCCGTCACGGCAAGCAGGCTGGTGCCGGTGGTTTCCCTCCCCGCGGAGGTCGTGGCGGCCGCCGCGGTTCCGGCCGTGATCAGCACAGCAAGCCGATCGAAGTTCCCGGAACTGATTTTGACTTCGAGTCTTCCAACGCAAAATTCAACAAGCAAGATCTAGTGAAGGAGGCTATTGCTACTGGCTCTCCGCTGGGCACTCCTGGCGAGGAGGGTGACCCGCTCAACAACGGAGAGACCAACGGCGCCGCGCACGAGAAGAAGGAATCGGTCGTGATCCCCGCGGCTTCGTACAACAAGAGCGACTCGTTCTTCGACAACATCTCGTCGGAACTGAAGGACAGGGAGGAGGCCAGGGGCAAGCTGGGAGGCCACGAGTTCCGCAGCGAGGAGCGGAGGAAGAACCTCGAGACGTTCGGCCAGGGCAGCGTCGACAACTACCGCGGCGGCTTCCGTGGCCGTGGCCGTGGCAGGGGCTTCCGCGGCGGTCGTGGCTTCGGCCGTGGCCGTGGTGGCTCCCGTGGTCGTGGCGCTCACGCTTCGGCTGCTGAGGCTGGCGCTCTGTGAGGTGTCGCGGGCTACTATTGGTAGTTGACACATTGCTTATTGCTTTTTCTGGTCTTTTTAGTCCAAAAGCCGGCGTGGAAACGAAAGGCAGAAAGGAAAAAGGAAAAAAACAACCACTACGGATTTGACGGATCTGAACGAAGGGTTCTTCCTCCTTTTTTTTCGGCGTTTTTTCTTTTTTTGATTAAACTGGAGAAGAGTAAGAAGAAAGCATCTGACGTCGGGGTGGAGGGAAATTCCCTTTTTTTGAAGTTGAGGTTTTTTCTCTTTTCTAGTCCTTTCTCTCTCTTTGCTTTTTGCTTGATAGCAGTGGGCGATGGATGGTTTTGAAGAGCATGAGCACTTATACGGCGAGGGGGAGTAGCGGGGGAATGGTAACCAAAAACCCGGATAAGACTTTGTACAACTATACATTTTTGCGAAATCCCCCTCCTTCTTTCCCTTACTACTACCTTTGTCAACTTTGCACACACACGCGCGCGTACACACGTAATTGTTAGCTTTGCTTTGAGTCGAGGCTTGGTACGGATGTTGGTGGCAAAGGAGAATGGATGGCGCATATTTTTTTCGGTGAAGTCAGGCAAAGTGGTTCGAGCGGCGAGTACAGTAGGACAGCGGTCTTTTTGTTGTCTTGTTTGCGATGTTGTTATCCTTTCTCTTGCTGATAGGCTAAAAAGCGAACAGAAAGCGAGCGTTTGTCTTGCCCAGAACAGAAATCCGAATCATCCTCTTACCTTTGATGTTTAAGGCCCTTGTTTGCTACTCTAGCTCGACTAAGCTGCGTGAGATGCCATCGGTTCTCCCACTAGGCACTCCACGAAGAAAGAAAGCGCAGTCGCACTAGACGGCCAAGGTACTAAGCAGCACTCTACTGCAGACATGGGAGACTGAACCTGTGAAAGAACGCCCGCCGTAAATGCCAGCGTCACGCTGCTCCCTCTTCTATGGTCTATGCGATCAGCCCGCCGTCACATAGCTTCGCCTCAATGTCATGTCTCGCTCCCTCCCGTCCACTTGGCCTTGAGTCGCTTTCTCCTCTCGCAGCTGTAATCGCCTGTCTCATATATGTGTTCTGGTCGGCGGTCGGGGCTGATAGTGCGCCCTTGGGCAGCGGCGTCTGTCGAGCCGAGGTGAGGTAGGGTGAGGTGAGCCGTTGCGAGGGTGTAGGGCGGGAAATTTTCGAGCCCTCGCTGGCCGGCGTGTCTGCTTGGTCTGATGAAAGCGTCAGTGGCGGTGTCCATTCGCTCGTACCCGGAAATTTGTTGCGATACTTCCCTGCCTTGCTGCGCGGATTGCTGTCTGTGAGGTCGAGGTCATGGCGCGGTCTTTGCGTGTGTAGTTTTATGGGCTCCCGGCCAGGTCTGTGGCCGAAGCGCTGAAGGTGCGGCTTACTTGCGAGCGCCTGCGTGCTTGGGGCTTTGCTTGCTTGCGGATGTAGATTGAGCTGGTGTTCGAGCGGAGCGGAGGCTTGACAGCGCGCGTCCCCCTCCTTCGAAGCTGCGAGCTCTGTGGGAGGGCGATGTGTCCTGGCTTAGTATGCCACGTCTGTGTTAAAGCTAAAGGACGGAGGGCGAGCTCGCTCTGGGCCGAGAGACCTGAGCGCGGTGGGGCTTTCACAGCGAGCACGACAGTCGTTAACTATTCAGAAAGGCAATGAGTCGCTATAAGCAATCCTCAGCTGGTTCTGAGGCATCTCTGAGATGGCTGGATGCCCGTCAGCGGCCGAGTTGGGTGCGCAAAGATGGACACATGTTGTTGGAGGCAAAACCTGGAAGAAATTCTATGGAGTAAGGCCTTCTTGAGGTTTAAACGAGCGCTTGCCTGGCTCTAGAGCTTCTCGAGTAGATGTTATATCCATGAGTCTTAGCACTACAAACAGCGACGCAGCCGCTGCCGTGGTGGCTTGAAGTGATGGTGTCTCGACAGCGCCTAAAGCGCAGAGCTTCTGCGACCATAGACAGCAGACGCTGGAATCTGAATTGCTCAAGACGCTTTGTCGTCTGCGGTGCTAGCTCCTACAGAGGCTTCATCGGTCCAGTTGGGGTATACTGGTGTCTTGCGGCGCCATAAACGCCCACGATATCTGCTGGACCATAGCCGCCTTCTCCCTCCTAGGCAATGGCCGACTCTCCAAGCTCCAAGGCGTACAATCACATGCTAATACCAGCCGCCCAATAGCATGCTTGTTAAATCAGCATTGCTTTCAGCACGGGCCAGGCATGGTGGGTGAGGTTTCGCCGGGGGCCGGGGGCGGGTGGTCCGTGCCTGGGATGTTCTCCAGGGAGTTTACCACAACCCCATGGGGTTACCCGCCTCAGAAAGGTAAACACCACGGAGAACACGCCTGAGATACAATTCGCTTAACAGACCGGCTGCCTGGCTAAGCGAGCTGGCTGCCACAAAATGCCTCCAGCCATGAGGCATCCTTTCTTCCCTTTCTTCTTCGGCCTCCCGACTCCCAGCATTCCCCATCTTTTGGAGTACAGGCCCTCGACACATTCACATTCACATTCAAACATCCTCATCTCACCCCAATTGGGACACTCACCGCATTCGGCAATCCTCACACACCACAAACCTCACCCATACCCTCAACATGTCGTCCCCCTCCGGCCAATGGCCCTCATCTGAGCACCCTTACTTGCTCATCAGCGCCGGCGGCCAAGTCCAGGTCGTCATCCCGGCTCACCTCCTTGTCGACCAAGGACCCCAAGCAGTCCTCGACGAGCTGATGGCCAAGTACCCGCCGTCGCCGCCCCAGCAGCAGCAGCAGAACGACCTCTTCACCAACGAAGAGCTCGACGCCATGGCCGATTGGGCCAGCAGCCCGGCCGCTCCCTTCCCGCTCGACGACGAGCAGTTCACCTCCTCTTCTCCTCCGGCTCCTGCTGCTCCCGCTCCTGCGCCTGCTCTGGCTCCGGCCACTCCCACTCCCGCTCCCGCTCTGGCTCCTCCCGCTCCCCGCCAGCCCGCTCCTCGCCGCGGCCGCGGCAACAAGACGACGCCCCCCGGCTTCCCGGGCTACCGCTGGGTGGCGCAGACGGTGGCGCTGCAGGCGAGCCCGCGCCGGCCGCAAGTCCAGCTCGGCCACATCTACGCCTTCATGGAGAAGGCGTGGCCGGAGCACTTCCGGTCCTCTGGCGCTGGCGCTGGCGGCGCCTGGAAGTCTGGCGCCTGGAAGTCTGGCGTCCGTCACGCCGTGCTCAAGCATTTCAAGCGCGTGTCGGCCCCCGGTGGAGAGAAGGGGGTCTGGTACGAGCCGGACCCGGACAACGTGATGACGGCGGAGGCGAGGAGGATTGTGAGGGCGGCTGGTGGTGGTTGTGGAGTGGGTGGTGGTGGTGAGAATTAAGCGGGGGAGGGAGGGAGTTGGGTGGTGGGGGGTTGGGGGTTAGTTTTGGGTTCGGTTTTGGTCTTGGCTTGGATTGGCTTGGATTTGGGTTGGTTTCGGTTTGGTTTTTGGTCTGGTCCGGTCTGGTCTTTGGTGGGTTTCTTCTGGCGCTCTTGGGCAGACCAAGCGGATACCCGGACCTCATTACGAGTTTTTTAAATGTGCACAAATTCATTCGGACAATAGCTTCACGTACCCACGTAAGTTGGATTTTATTGAGCCCTTCACTCAATTGAATACATGAAAAAGTTGCATGGAATATGGCCTTGAAAAGAGCGAATTAGAGAGATTTCTTCAAATCTATTGAGGTGAAGTGAAGATGAGTGGGTGCGAATCATTAGATGAAAGTGAGGTTTTGGTGATGAAGTGAGGTGTGAAGAAAGTAGTGGTCGGAGTGCTGTGAGGGCGGCGCTCGGGCCGGCGCTAATTCGGGGGGCAACAGTAGTAAACATCGACAGCGACACGTCGAGTCGCGAAAGCTCCCACCCCACGCGTTTCCGCGACCGCCAACGCCCTCACCACCGAGCAATCTGCCCACATTCGCCCGCCGAACACTCTTTCGAGACGCCGTAAGCTCCGGCTATCCCGCGCCGCCATGGCGCCCGCCGCTTCAAAGTCGCGCGACAACCAGTTCTTCAATGTCGGAGTTCAAGGAAGGTGCGCACATCCGGCAAACCCTCCGCCCATGGCTGCGCATACTCACGCGCTGCAGGAAAACGGGCATCACGCTCAAGGACACAGGTGTTCGCGATGAACATGGAATGGAGCCAATCGACGGCATCTTCTCATCGCCGGAGAAGTCGCCGGAGCAGTCGCCGCCGAAGCGCAGCAACGCTCGCCAGCAGGCCGACAGAACCCTGACATCCTCTGACATGGACGTGCAGCAAAGTATGCCCCGCAAGACATTCGGAAACAAAAACCAGCGCTACGACAGTCTCATAGACGAGCTACTGGCCAGCGATGAAGAAGGTGCTAAGACAACACTACTCAACATAGGTTCCATGCCCGAGCCCGCCGACGCGCTCAGCGCCCGCAAGTCAATTCGCCCCGGGAGGTCATCCATCTTTCCCCCGCCAATGGGTCGCTCACCCATCAAGACCTCGCTGGGCTCCTCCCCTCGCCGCCAGTCCTCCATGGGCCCGCCGTCGGGCCTGCGCAGGACTTCCGACGGGCCTAACCGCGCAGGATCTCAGCCTACCGTCGCGAGGCGGTTAGATTTTGGTGCCGTCGACGAGACCAATGCGAGAGCGCCGGGAAGTGGAAGCAGGAATCGCGGCCCGCCCCGTCCAGACATCTTCGACCTACCAACTTCGCCAGCACGCAACAAGAAGCGCACACACGAAGAGAGCTTTGTGGAGGATGAGACGGTGCTGGAGGAGAGCGAACTCGCAATCAATGGCGTCGGGGAGGACAGCCCTCTGCCAGATGTAGAGGATACACTGCCAATACTCGACCAGGGTGGTGACACCGAGCCGGACGAGCCAGACGAGCCCATTGAAGAATCAATGGATATTCCGGAAGAACCACAGCCAAGGCCATCGCTCACTAAGGGCCGCGGCAAGGCAAGGAAGAGTTTGGACCGCAAAGAATCGCCCCCACCAGCACCATCGCCCGCGCCGAAGAAAAAAGCAGGAAGACCAAAGAAGACTCAGGGATTGGTATCTGCAAGAGCATCTAACGCTACTGCACCTGCAAGGTCACGGACAGCTGTTCAATCACGGCCGATTTCGAACACACAAGTCGAAGATGAGAGCGCAATGGATATCGATCAGTCGATAGAGGAGGCCTCAATGCCACAAGTCGGCGAGGAAGAGACTGAAGAATTGGAAGATAAAATCGTGGAGGGTGAGGAGACGGAGCCAGACACAGAACCGGAGCAGGAACCAGAACCAGAACCTGAAGTTGAGCCTGAATCGGAACCTGAGCCTGCATCACCCCCTGCAAAGAAGAAGAAACGTGGACGGCCCAAGACAGGCTCTAAACCTGACGTTCATGTGGATGAGCCTGAGGAACCAGTGCAGCTTCCAGAACGGCCGGCGAAAAAGGCCAAGAAAGCGCCTGCATCCAAGAAGCCTCCACCATCACAGCGCGACCCGAACGCTAGAGTAACCTCGAAAAAAGACAGTGCGAAAAACAAGTCAAAGGGCAAGCAGAAAGAGGACATACCACCACCGCCTCTACCACCTGTATCTCAAACGAGCTCGCAGCCGGAGTCCAGTCAATCACGTGCAGCGAGTCAAGCACGAAGTCTCCAAATCCTCCGTCAGGGCACACCTTTTGAGGATGTAGGAGCGAAGACTACCCGGTCAGGCAGAATTTCGACGAAGCCGGTGGAGTACTGGCGCAACGAGAGAATTGAGTACGGTCACGATGGAACCAAAAAGGAAATCATTCGTGCCGAGGACGTCGAAGAAACCAAGCGCCCTGCCGCCCGCGCAAGACCGCGCAAGCGAACTACTAAGCGCTCGGAAAGCGCGATTGAAGAGGAGCCAGAAATGGAGCTTGAGGAGTGGGAGATTAATGAGGGTCAATTTCAGGGCTGGGTCAACGGCTGGGACGAGAAGCAAAACATCATCATCGATGAGGGAGGACGACATGAAGGTAAAGTTCCGAAGTCGGTGTGCTACCATGCGGAGTGGTCCAACGGCTGCCAACCGGGTGTATTTGCATTTCTCTGGCTAACACGGCATACAGAACTCGCATATTCTGCGGTCAAACTCCAAACAAGAGAAGTGGCAGGCGCAAACTTCCGATATTCGAAGATTCTCGGGACACCCTTCTTTGGCGCTGGCATGGTCGATATTCCACCGCACGGATCGAAGCGCTCGAAGAATTCTCGCCGCATGTACATGGCATTCTGCCTGCTCTCGGGCAAAGTGAGTGTCACGGTGGGCGATAATGAGTTCAGCATCAGCAAGGGTGGCGTGTTCATGGTACCGAGAGGTAAGTGATGTTCCGTCTTATAATTTCCTTTTGTTTGGTTTGCTTCTCGATTGGTTGCGCTTTCCTTCTACTCTCGCTTGGGCTGCATCGCGGGTCCGGGCAGACTGGCGGCGAATGCAAATGGTGAGTCGGTGTGCAAGACCACGTATGTGTGACGAGCGGTCACTTTATGCTCATACCTGGTCGGCGGGTCTGGCGCCGGATAGACGCGCTGTTGCATCCGACGGAGCGTTCGTGACACGGCAGCGGGTGCAGATGGTCGCAACGCATTGCCTGCAACTGCCAGCCCCCAGCTCGTCTTGGCTCTGGTCGCACAACAGCGTGCATGGATGATGCGGTCGTTGTGTGGCGCCAGCCCAGGCAGGGTCGTTTGCAACCTTGTACCACGGCAACCGGATCTTCGCTTCGCTCCGCAGCAATGAGGCACAGCAGCAGCCTGGCAAGACCCTGGCACACTGGCACACACACACATCCCGCAGTCGGGGATCGCTGTTCCTTATTTCAACCCCCGGTCACACACACAACGACGGTATCGACGCCCTTCCCACCGCTCATTCACAAGCCGCATCCCATTCTTTTCTGGTCTGCTTGGGGCTGTTCGCACAGCGGCTGGCTTTTCGGTCTATCACATTCAGTGTAACCACCCGCGCGGTGGAAGGCCGGCCGGCCGTGGTGGTGCGGCGACGCCATGCAAACTGCACGATCCCCCCACGGCGCACCCAATCGGCAGACAGCCGGGTGGCAGACCGCTTTTGCAACACATGCAGCGTATCTGTCATTTCTGACTTCTCTCGGTGGTTGTGGTGATCGATGGCTGGGGTGGGAGCGGGATGTGGTGGGGTTTGTGGTGGCCGGGCTGACGGGGCGTTCCTGCAACCCCCTCGTCAAAACTCCTGTTAAGGAACCCACTACTTGGGGCGGCGGCACAGCCTGCAGACCCAGAGAAAACGCGCGACGCACGTCAGCAGCAGCACCAGCAGCAGGGCGGCAGTGCGGCAATCGCAACCAGACAGCAATCGGCGTAGCCGCCGCGAAGCGACGACGCACGCACGCACATGCGCGTCACGCTGGCAAAGAGAGGGGAGGGGCGGTTTGTTTTTGATTCGCAACGGACACGACCACCTGTTCATCGCATTGCGAACATATCTTGCAGCGCCCGCACAACAATCCCTGTACCCTGCTGCTGCTGCTTGCTGCTGAGCCTTCTCTGACGTGCGCTGTTTCGGCATTGCATGTCGTGGTGGTGGTTGTTTCCTCTCATCGTCCCGTTCATGCATCATGCCAGCAACACACACAACGACCACGGCACACACACACATGGCGGTCAGCAACGGCAGCAACGGCCTGCCACATACCGTTTTCTCTTTTTGGTCCGGTTTTCTGCACCGCCAGCTGGACTTGGTTTCCTGCAGATGGGCTGCCGTTGCCTGCTGCTGATGCTGATGCTGCATTTGCGTGTGGGGTGATTGTGGTGATATCGGGCTCGGCTTGATTGATCCGTTTGGCAGCGAGCAGAGAGAGAGGGAGATGCGATGCTGCACACCACAGCCTCTCCGATGGATTCCGTGGCGAATGGCGTTGTTGAGAGCGGAAGGCAGCGAATCGGATGACGCCGATGGGCCTTGCCTTGCTGTCGAGCGACGTGTGCTTTTTCCCGGGCTGCTTGATCTTGGCCCTTGCTTGATTACTATTCGTTTTGCCCTATCCGTTTTTTTGAGTTTTTTGCTTTTTTTTTTCTGTTCTTTTTTTGGGGCATCGTGCTTTCGTCTCGTTTGCTTTGCTTGCATGCATGGATCTCGTTTTTTGAGTTCAGAGAGGCTGACACGTTGTGCAGGCAACTTCTACAGCATCACCAACGACAACGAGGTCCCTGCCAGGATCTTCTTCGCCCAGGGTTGCGAGGTCGCTCCGGAGCCGGAGCAGGCGACGCCTAGTTCGTGAGGTGTTGTCGGTTTGTAATACGAGAAAAGGTTATCAGGGAAAGAAGAAGATGATGATAGTGATGAAGCATTGACTTCATTGTTTGGTATCCCCCGCCGGGTGTGGGCAGATAGGCTTGGTGAACGAACGGATATTCTTTGCGGTCCTGGTGTTCTCGCTACTTTTCTTGATTGCGGAGTTCGGGGTGATTGGACCTTTTCATGTGTGGTGTGTCTTTGTCTTAAGGCTTGAGGCCGGTTATCTTGGGAAGGGAGTGGCGTGGCGTGAGTACGATAGGCCTCGTGCTTTTGTTTCATTGGGACAGCGTTCGGATGGGGAGGGAGCGGTATGGTTTTTGGTGGGTAGACGTGGCATAGTTCGGGCACTTGCCATTTTTGGTGCATTCTGTGAGTATTGGTCAGGAGTCAGGAGGAATGCAATGGAGAGTTATGACGGTGACACAATAGTCTTGTTGAACAAAGAAAGGTGTGTTGGAAGTGCTATGCTGAAGGTCGGTTCTATCAGGGAAAGTAAATAGGAAACTACTTCTACGGATCGAGAATCTATATTACCCGTCTCTTCTACACATTCGGTACTCGGTGCTCTCTCTATTACATGATCTCTCTTAGACAAGAATAGGTGCGTTTAGGTCGATTTGTCATGTCTCGACCATGTATCAATTTATCGTTCGGCCGTTTGTATATCTAAACTTGCTCACCCACTCGCTTTGCACATGTTCGCAGCGGGAAAGACAAACATGCCCCGAAAAAATCAACTGTAATTGAAGATCTCAAAAAAAAAAAAACACGAAAGAAAAGAAAACAACCGCTATGCAGAAGGAGGGAGGGAGGGTTCGGTAGAAAGCAGTATGGTGGACGCTCGAGAACGAAACAAAACAAATAAAGTCTCAGAAGGAAAAAGGTACTACAACCTCAAGACCAAGGGAAAAGAGGAGATAAACGAGAGAACGAAACTTGTTAGAGACAACCGCCAAATGTCCTTCTTGCCCGTACGTATGTCTGGAATTTGCGCACTATGAGTGTGAAACCGTTCGTGCTTGTTTTCCCGCCTATCGTCGCACACTTCACACCTCTCACACACCACCTGATCACCACCCCAAGCACCCAGTTTCATCCGTCGTCATCCGTACGAGTCTACGTATGTCGTCTTTGGTTCTGCTTTGATGTCTTTTTTGTTTTCTTTTTTTGTTTTTTTGCCTTCGCCTTGATGATTGTCGGCTTTCCGTCTCCTTCCGTTTCGTTCTCGCAGATCTTCGCTAATTTCCGTATCGATTACAAGTGTTCCTCTATCTTGGTGCGTTGAGGCCGTTGATAGGATGAAGAAGAAATTAAAAAATCCAAAAGGAACCAGCCACCATTACTCACGTATCGCCCCCATTTGTCTCTCTCCTCCTTCTGTTGGTGCCGCATCGCCCACGCTGTGCAAGGAACATGACTTGAACGGAGTATAAATAGGAAAAAAAAAAGTGGGTAAATGGGGAAATCATAACTCATAACATCATCATAATCATGAGGTCATGGCCAGAAAACAAACAACAATAGGAAAGGCGAAAGAAGAGATGGAGAAAAAAGGGAAAAAGTGGACACGCCTGCAAATGGGAAGGGTACTAAAAGATGAAGTAACCAAAAGCTAACCGCTGAGAAGAAGTAAGAAGAGGGGAATAAAAAAGAAGCAAGAATTGTGAGCCGCAGACAGCCATGCCAAAATGCCAATGCTCATGCTCATGCTCAAGGACAAAAGCACTATTAAGCCCAGAAAACAACCCCGAAGGTGTAGTCGACCCCAAAATGCAGTTGGTAGAAACAGAAGAGAAGAAAGTGACAGGCGTGTATGCGCCTCAGAAACGAAAAAAAAAAAAAAAGAACCCCTTCCCTTGACCAACCAACCAGCCCCCCTTTACTCAGTCATCACTCCCAGTAGTAGCCTCCTTCTTCACCCTAACGACATCCATATCCGCCACGAAGCCCGCCGTCTGATGCCTCCTCTTCCCCACACCACCTCCCTCGTCCCTCCCAATCACCGTCATCCGCGACTCACCCCCCGCAAACGGACTCGCCAACCTCCCCGGCGCCGCAACACCGCCGCTTCCCTCATGCACGACCGTCGGCACCGTCCTCGGCGTCGTCCCCAACGACGAGGGCGTCGGGCCTCGCTGCACCTGCTGATGCTGCTGCTGCCCATCCCCACCGCCGCCCGCGGTAGCCGCCGCCAGGCTCAGCGGCGTGACAGGTCTCATGCCCCCACCGGTGCTACCTCCGCCTACGCCGCTTCCTCCAGCCGACGAGCTGACCGGCGTCGGCGTCTGCCGCGGCGTGCCGAGCAGCGGCGTCGCGAGGTGGTAGGCGCCGGTGGCGGCGGGCTGGTGGAGCGGGAGGCCTGACGACTGGTGCTGGTGCTGCGCCGTAGCGGCTCCCGCGCGCGGCAGCGGCGGTAACTGCTGCGGCGAGGCGGGCTGGCCGACGCTGGCGGCGGTGCTGGCGCCGCTGGTGGGGCGGGTGGGGAGGAGCGGGGGCGGCGGTGGCCACTGCTGATCGCCGCGCTCGCGGGAGGGTTCGCGGGAGAGGTTGTGATGGTGGTGGTTGGGGGCCGCGGCGTAGGGGGAGTGTTGGTGGTTGTATGGGTGTTGCGCGTGGGGGTGGTGATGGTGATGGGCGCGTTGGTGCGGCGAGTGGGTGGACATGTGATGGTAGGACGAGGCGGGTGACGTCGTGTTGTTGTCGTCGTCGGCCGCGAGGGTCGAGGAGGGCGGAGAGGCGTTCTCGTCGTCGAGATGGCCGCCTGGAGGCGTGGGGCCGCCGCCACCAGCTGAAGCGCCGCGGTACTGCACATTGGCGCGGCGCAGCATCTCTTCTTCACCCAGCTGCCAGTGCATACGTTCGCAGGAGCGCCATGGTCGGCACATTTCGTCGGCGATGCGCTTCCACATGTCTTCCATGAATCTGTGAGGAAGAAGACGGTCGTCAGCGCGTTGTTCTTTAGCGAGATAGGGGCTAGAGGCCGTGAAGAGGGTAGAGGGAGTGTGATTGATTCAACCATTTTGAATCACAACACTGTGAATATGATGTGGGCTCGGGGAAGATGGAATGGCAGACGTCAGATCTGGTCGAATCTAGCTTGTTAATGTGACAGTCTTTTTTGGAGTGACTCCTGCAGCCTCGGACAAGCCCGGCCCTAGATTTTGGGTTGCTTCTCCATGCAGCGTTTGGGATCTGTCACATAGGCGCTGCAGCTCATCCGGACGATAGCCCAAATAGGCTCAAGCTAGTTCGACGATCTTCTGCGCGTCGCTTGCCATTCCATCTTGCCCCTAGGTGCCACGACATTAGCGTCAGGGGAGCAGGAAAATTCAAAGCATACCGATGGTAGAGGCGCGCAAGCATGTCCTTTTCATCCTCAGCCCACTCCTTCTTCTCCGTGTAGTTCTGGTAGCGCAGGCGACAAGCGGTGGCGCTGCGGCCCGGGTTCTGCTGCGAGATGTCGACCCATTTCATGCCGCTGCTGCGCAGCTTGATCAGCAACTTCTCCTCCTCCTCAGTCCACTTTCCCTTTAGCTTCTTCTCCTTCTTGGCGGCGCTGCCGCCGCCTCCCGCTGGATCGCCGTTGCCCGTCCCTAGCGCTGACGATGCCGTGCGCTTGTTGGACGAAACCGGGCTAGCAGCTGCGGGGTGCAGGGAAGCGTGCTGTGACGAAGGCGCGGAATGAAAATAAGGTCCCGGCGTGCTGTTGTGAGATGGCACGCCCCCTGAGTAGATGGGGCGGAAGCCGCTCTGATGGATGTAGCTGCTGTTGCCTGGCGGCGATTGCTGGTGTTGAAGCTCATCGGGATGAGAGCCGTGATGGCGGAACGAAGGCAGCTGCTGAACGGGGGTCCATTGCGGAGCGGGGACTCCGGGCGGCGATGGAGATGGAAGTGTGGTGGTGGAGCGGGGTGTGGAGTAAGAGGCTGGCGGGAGGTAAGAAGCAGCTGGGGGCGGAGGCTGGTGGTGTTGATGGGTAACACCCGAGCCTTGCGAAGACGTGCTCTTCCGGGTCCTTGGAGACGCAGAGTCGCGAGCGTCTCGCGACTCGAGTAGCGAAGCGATATCCAGGTTGAAAGCTGTTCACTAAGGCTGGCCTCCGGAAGAAGGCCTGGCCATGCACAATGGGAAACTCGGCGCCAAAATTACAGCAGGTGGGGTCGGCTAGGGAGCGGTGATGGCTTAACCAGAGAGTTAGATGGCCGGAGATTTTATGGCGTGTTTCGAGGGTTGCACAAGGTAGAAGCTGAGGATCGAGAGGACAGCTGGAGGCGTCCAGAGGAAGGCGCGGGCAGGGGAGATCCCAAAAAGGCACGGGGTAAGGGGGCAGGCCTGGGTTTTGAGGGCTTAGTGGGGCACTGAGATGAGGTCGCGAGTGATGTACTGGCGTTGGGGCGAGCTTGGCGGGGAGGCTGATGTGAAAGTGATGATGGGGTGCGTCTGTGGCAAGGCGGCGCCAGTGAGAGTGACGAGATTCGAAAAGTTCCGAGAAGCGCGGCGGGACGAGCCAACTACGTCTTTGTAGGGCAATTCTGGGCTATTACTCGCCGCCCGTCATGTGCTATTTGGGAAGGCGCAGGGATTTGGTGGGTCAAGTGCCGGAGCTTGCAAATACAGAGTAAACTGGTAGAAAAGCGACGGAAAATTTGATCCTTCCCTAGCACTGGATGTTCATGCAGGATGGCGGCGGCGGAGCCAGGGCGCGGCCTCAGCCAGGATCGCCTGCCGGGCCCGAAAGCTGGCGGTCGTGATCCGAGGCGAGGGTGCTGTGATGACGTGTCGGGCGGTTTTCTATCAGGACCTAGCGCAGCGGCGGCTGGGAAGACGATCTGAGGCGGCCAGTCACGGCGGGGCGCAGGCGGTGAACTGCTCCAGGGATGCCTGAGGAAGCGGCCTTGAGGGTAGATCTGCACAACCTTCTGCATTATACGAAGTCAAATGGGGGCGGTGTACGGCGGCGCAACGGTCAGTCGCGCAGTGCAACGCTCCACGTGAGGCGCAATCCAGGAACACGTTGCTTTTCGGGCGTGGCGTGACGCATCTGGGAAGCCATGTGCCTCTGTCGAACCGGTTTCGCGGTGGGTGTTGGTGAATGGCGCAATGGGGAAAGGGCAGATCCGGTGGAGTGGGTTGACGCCCAATATTCAGGCTCCCAGCTGCTCGCTAGCCGCGGGAGGCCCGCTAGGCTGCCAGAGCACGGCAGTTGCAGCGCGACGCAGCAGTGCGCGCTCCGTCTCCAGATTGATCTCCGCGATGCGCAGCGCAAGTCATCCGACCCAGAGTCGCGCCAGATGGTTCGCGGCGAGTCGCCGCTGTCTGGCGGTGAGGCCCACGGCCCGCGGTTGGAGGGCGGGTGAGGCTGGTGCATCCGCGTGCTGCGAGGTCGACCTTCATCATGCGCCAAGCAGCAGGTTCCCCCAGTGCCATAGGGCCGAACCGCCTCACGCCCCAAGAGGAATCTGATCGATCTGGCTCGCGTCGCTGCCCCCCGGCGTCGTTGCTTGCGCGCCAGCGCTAAGCGCGCGCCCACCGCACCGAGCGCCAGTCTCCCCCGCCTGCGCCCGCGCTCGTTCTCCAGAACGGCGCCGGCGTTGAGGTCGACGGTCACGTCTATAGCGTTGGTGCCGGCGTCTGCAGCAGATCACCGTGCATTGGTTACCGGGCTGCCGGTGCGCCCAAGCGCTGCTTGACTAGGGGCCTGCGTCCTCACCACAACCTAACCAGCGTCCAAACCAACTCGCAACGGCCAAATCCTCAACGCCGCCGCGCTTTCCGACGAACACCGAGGGACCCAACCCACCGCTCCACGCACGACCGCCGTCAGCGCCTCTCAGCGGCCCCCAGACCCACCGGTCAGCGACTCGCGACCCCAGCCACCATGTCGCTCCAGCCCGCCCATGACGTGCCGCTGCTGGTCTCGTCGCCCAACTCGGCCTCGGAGCGCCGCGTCACGCCGTCATGGTCCATTAGCCACCTGAAGACCCGTCTCGAGCCTGTCACCGGTATCCCGGCCTCCTGTCAAAAGCTCACTCTGCGGATCGGCTCGCAGGCGCCCGTGCCTCTCGATGCGCCAAACGAGGACGCAACCCTGCTCTCTTCCTTCCCTCTGCAGCCATACGCCGAGATCTACGTACGTTTCCATTTTCCATCAAGCCTTCAACCGTGCCGCCGGTTCCACCCCCTCGTATCCACGTATTTGGAACTCTAAACACTCCAGAGTGGCGCTGGCCCGTCCGCTTTTGTCACTCTTCTTATTGTTTCCCGTGCGTCTTGTGTACCCTGCGGAACGCGGCACGCCCTCCGGTCCGCTGTGATCGCCGTGATCTCTGGAAGCACAGCAGCCGATCTGAAGATCACTGTCTCAATTTCTCAGGAACAGCATATGAGAGGGCGCTCATAAATCCTCACTGCTTCTCAAGCCAGCTGAGCCGCCGACCGGCAACACCCTGGGAGCCGAGCCGCTGTCCCCCGCAGCCTACACCTTGCCGCGGGTCATATGAACACGGCCGTTCGTTTGCCCGAGCAAGGCGTGCGCCTGCATGCAGACGACCCAGCCAAACGGCTGTCCACTACCCGCTGGGGGCCTCGCAGTTACATCTGGCGTTATCAGCCAGACGTTCATCCTGCAGCGCCCATCACAACCAATGACTGTGACAAAAACGCCAGCGCACCACCTCTTTCGCTGAGCGACCGTTGACGCGCGCCTCATCTGCATCATTTGTCATCTTCTTCCCGACCATCCCTACTAACTCTGCCAAACAGGTCGACGATACGCGTCCCGCCGCCGCCCGGACCGACTTTAGCGATGTCTCCGCCGTAGAGAAGTACGTGATGCCGGCCGACGAGTACGAGACCCGCTCCGACAGCGTGCTCGCCTGGAAGAAGGCCCAGAAGCTTGGCCGCTTCGACCCTAATGCTCCGAGCATCGAGGAGCAAAAGGTCAAAGCGCTGGAGCGCGAGGTCGAGGAAAGAGGTACGCCTTACATGTTTTACATTACCGTTTTTGCGACCTCGCTTCCTGCTTTTCTTGCTTTTCTCTGAAAACTTTCGTTCCACTTTTTCCTTTTTTTTTCGCGGCGGCAACATGCGAATATAGAATAGCAGTGTGGGGTTCTCGGTCGTACTCTCTGTCCAGATTCTTCCCCCTGGAGAGTGGAGTGGATGCTGGTTCCACTTTCCCGTCTCTCCTCATCATTCTATTACAATTCTTGGCTCCTGCTATGCATCTAGCGGCCGTCAGCCCGAATTGTCAGCATGGCGGTACAGCCGCAACTCGCACAGCGGGTCTCAGCCTCAGCTGAGAGACACAGACACCGACTCCGCAAACACCAACCTCTACCCGAACCCCATCCTCCAGCTTAGGCCCTCCTCGAGCACAAACATCTCTACACCTCACCCCCTTTCCACACCGCTTCGACCAAAGAAGAAGAAACCCCCTTTCACCGCTTTCACTGACAGCAAACCCCCTTTTTCTGCGCAACAACAGGCATCACCGTAGGCGCCCGCTGCCAGCTCCTCCCCGCCTCCACCGACGGTCGCCGCGGCACCGTCTCCTTCATCGGCCCCATCCCCGAGCTGCCTCCGCCCGCCGGGCCCTGGATCGGCATCACCCTCGATGAGCCGACGGGCAAGAACGACGGCTCCGTCAAAGGCGGTGCTCGCTACTTCCAGTCCAAGCCCAACTGCGGCGCCTTCGTCCGCCCGGAGAAGGTCGAGGTCGGCGACTTTCCTGAGGTCGACGAGTTTGCTGAGGAGATGGAGGAGATCTAAAGGCGGGGAAAATGGGAGAGGGAGGGGAGATTAGAGGGTAGAGGGGGGAGGAGGTGGTGTATAGTTGTGTGTCGAACTAGAAAAAGCACGACGCTGCACTGATTCCAGTGCTGGCTGACGGCTATCATACTCTGACACGAAGAGAAGTGGATAGGTAGGTGGGTGAAGTGAAAATCAGATTGTCTCTAGGGGTGTGAATAGCCACGTTTAGAACGACAGCGTGGTTATGAGCATATTGGCACTCTTGTGGTTGATGTTGATAAGTGTCCTCACGCTGCCGTGGCCAAAGCGACAGCAGAACCACCGCACCTCGGGTTGAGGTATATTACGTGCACACGATCGAGGCTTTCACGCACAGAATAGAAGCCAGAAAAGGAAAAGGCGTTCGGCTTCATGACTGCTATTACTACCACCACCCAGCCCGTATAGCGACTATTAAGGATGACTCTCAGATGGCTGCACGTTCGCTGTCGCGATTCAATAACTGCTCTTCCCTCCGCTCTACTGATTCATAAACGAGAGTTAGTAAGTAAACTAGCATTACTCATCCTCTCCAGAGATCTCCGTCACGTCATGAGATCTCGACTCGTCCTTTTGAAGATCACTACCCACGCTAAATGGTCAGAGAGGAACGAAGAGCGGCGCGGGGGGCCGTACTCTAAATTCTGCTCGCCCAAAAAAAAAAAACCGGCGACTCTTTTTTTTTTCTTTGCCCAAATTTCGCCTTCGTAAATTCGTTTGGCGCCAAAGCCGCGCGCGCAAGCGTGCGCCGACCATCGGCTGGCCAACGACAACGCGAACTTTCTTTTTTTTTTTTCGTGTTTTGGATAATAGGCCCCAAAGCGCACTAGAATCGGATTTTACCTTGGTTTTCCGAGCCGACCCGATCTCACTTGCTCATGCACACAGTGCGCACGCGCGCGGCGGAGATCTTCGATTCTAGCAAATCTTGCTTGCGTCGCTTGTTAGTTCTCCCGCCGGGGTGGGAGGGAATTATTTGCATTTTTTTTTATTTATTGGATGGCGGGGGAAATGGTGATAGGGTGGTTGGCAGTGAGGTGGCTGTGATGATGTCGTGCACGGAGTCTGTCCGTGGGTGAAACTGGGTTAGTTAGCGGGGAGGCGGGGTGGAGCACCGAGTCAGCAACAATCTGCTCTCCCCTTAGTTATCTGGCAACAGAGCATTGTACGCTTACGGCCGAGTTTGACGGAGCTGGGACGGATGATGAGCCTATTGTGGGTTAGGAGAGTGAGATTCAAGGCACTGATGTGCCATACTCGTGGCGCGTTTTGGAAAGCGATGGGCGGACAGGGATTGGTTGTGGTGGTGGTCACGATGGTGGATGGGCAGGTGGATAGGGTCGTTGATCACGTCGGCTATTGTACGGACTTTACCTTCCTTTTTTTTTCTTTTTTCCTGCTGGCTATGTTTTACTTCGGTCCTACCGGGTCATCCCGTTCTGTCGGGAGGAATGCATTAATGAGGTTCCGTAAAGGGTTGGTGGTAGATGGTGTTGGCGAGCTAATGGTCATACTGCGCTTGTGTCTCTTTTTTGTTTGTTTATTTCACTTCAGAGAGAGTACAGCTGCAATGTACGTCTGTTCAGCTCTAAGGCATGGCTTTCTCTATTGTGATCCACTGCACGAAGCGTGCAGGAGAACTAGGCATGCAAGCGTCTTCTAGTCGAACTTCTCTTCGTTCAAGATGTAGCTTTCTCCCGTTTGATGTTTTCGTAGCTCCTATATACTATAGAGGTCATTCCATTAAGCTCTCGCCGAAACTTCCACTTGTTGCGCCAAATCCAGCCTTTTCCTCCTCTTCTAGCAGGTCTTTCCATCTATCCGTCTTGGCATCCACAACCTCGGTATTCCTTCTCCTTCGCCCGACAGCTTACAGAAGCCATTAAGACATGCATCCCATGCTTCTAGAACGACGCCGGTGAGTAATCGACGAATCACACGACTAATCGTGCTTCTACTTTCACCTTTACCTACCAACTAACATCTCAACCAAACGACGATCCACCCACGTCGCCTCACTTAAGCCTAACTAGTGACCAGTCTCCTAAGGTGAGAAAGACGGCGTCGGACCCCGAAAATGAGCCAGCCTAGTAGTTACACAGTCGTTGCTACCCATGTGAAACATGAAACACGGAGCTGACGGCAGCACGTATCTCTCAACCCGAGCCCAACCCAGGATTCTCGCTCAATCTCCTACGCTAGCTTCCGCCCATACGATCTCTTAGGATCCTACCGCCTTCTCAGTTGGTACCTTGGCAGAATTAGTCGGGTGACATGCCGTGGCGATGGATTCATTTGCCAATAGATAAGCCCCGATAGCCGCCCTAGGTGGTGATCTAGAAAGTAGCATAAGAAAAAGCTGACGCAGGAAATCCCACTCACTTCGCCACCAATACTCCGAACAAGATGCTTTAGCCATCACTATAGCGGCTCGTAAAGAAAATAAACTTTCTCAAGCCGTCGCACTAGAGGCAGAACATACTTGCATCGGTAGTTGGAACCTATTAGGAAGCTAGATATTTTCTAACAATCTTAGAAATCCACAGTTCAGCCCAGATATTTGCTTCGATTACTCGCAGATGAAAAATACGGTATCCGTCGCAGAATAGCCAAGGATCAAGTCTCGTACAGCACGATGTGCCCCTGATCAGATGGGTGAACCGCATCGTGAAGTTCGCAAGAAACACTAGCCAAAATCTTGAACATGCTAAGCCATCAAGTGACCATGCAAGACAGCACGACCCGCACAAATTTCTGGACGAAAAGTACCTTCCTGTGGTTCCTGGCATTCTGAGTTCCAAGAAGATCGGGAAATCCGGTGACCCTACTTGACCTCGTGACCGACATGGTGGCCACTCAGAGGGTATAAATCAGATAGCGTTTGGTTGTGGCATACTGTCCGTTACAGACGTAGAACAGTCAGATTTTCTGGGGTATCTAAAGCATAAAGACAACGTCCTGCATGACTGTTTCGGCCTTTGTTGCCCTTTTAAACATGTCGCGGCCTTAGCAGCTTCACCCTTAAACAAAGAGGAGAAGCGACAGCATTCACAAATCATCGATATGGCTTAAGCGCACAAAGAAGATATGATGGGGCTCATCATCAATTTGTCTGTCTGAAGAAACGCATCATTGGAATGAGAGCTGCGAAGTACCAGCTCAAACACCTTTATTCCACTCACTAAACCCCCATGTTTCTGAATCTACCGTACCAAAAGGAGAAAAAGCAAACGAACAACCGGATGTACCTGCTTTAGTTCGCCAACCGGTTGATCTTGGGGTATATTCCGTAACTCCATTGTCGCCCGCTATTCCCAAGGCAAAGACAATCGAACCTTCTGCCGCAATTTTCCAAGGCCCAGCTAACCTCTCCCTCTCTCTCTAGCTCATGAGTGATTCTGATGACCGTTGATCTTCTCCAAAAAGTGCTGTGCCAGAATATGCGTTAAAAAAAGGCAAGCTATCGCGACTACATCCAATAATGCGCATGGTGGCTGTTTGCTATGGATGTTGTGGATAGAACTGGGGAGGTAAGCCGGCGAAGAAAGCTGGAGACGCGAATAAAGGCGAAGTGTAGCCGGATAGTAGAAGCGGTTCCTCGTCCTCAGGCTTCCGCTCATTCCAATGAGGCTCATGATCTGTACAGCAGCCTCCCGCACCATTTTTGAAGGAGAAAAGGCCCAACACCGCAAGCCACATCTTCGACGGAACCAGGTGAATGTTGAGCACACCACCTCCTTCAACCCATCGACCTCTTCACCTTCGGCGTCGGCGTCCACCTCACCCTCTCACTATTCTCCTTTCTCAACGGCGTCCCCCCACCACCACTACTCCCCCCAAATGCAGCGAACCCAGCCAACCCATCCCGCTTGGGTGTACCGCCCACCCTCGCGAACAGCCGCTGCGCCGCAGGCGTTAAGCTGCCCGCACCGCCGCCAGCCTTCCTCGCAATGACCGGACTGCTCGCAAACTTGGGCGTCGGCGTCTTCCCACCACTGGCCTCGCCCTTCAACGCCGCGATTCTTCCCATCCCACCACCACCACCACCACCACCACCAGAGGCAGCACCCTCCCTCTTCGCCTTCGCGCTCTTGTCGACGAGGCGGTGGTGCAGCTCCTCGCGCCTGCTGGCCTGGCGGATGGAGAAGGGGTTCGGTCGGCCGCCATCGTCGCCGGCGGTGATGCCGAGGCGCTGGAGCAGCGAGTGGTCCGGCTCGGGCTCCGGGTCGTCGTCCTCGTCGACAAAAGCGTAGCCGTTGACGCGGGGGGTCTCGCTGCCCGAGTACGCGGCGGTGCTGCCAACCTCCGAGTGGGTCGGCCGGGGACGGCCGCGGATGGCGTCGTTGACGGCGGAGAGGGATGGCGAGGGGGGCACGCTGTTCTCCGGATCCATCCCAGCAGCAACCGGGGCAGGCAGGCGAGTGTTGTTGTAGACGATGGCCTTGGGCGGGGCGGTCGAGGCGGCCTGCGCAGCCTGCGCGACGGTCTCGTGCGTGTCTTCGATCGAGTCCGGGTTGAACATGAGCGAGTTGCGGGGCGCGGCGGGACGGTGGTCAGGCATGGCCTTGCGCGTGTCTGCGTCGCGCTCGCGCTCCGGGTCGCGGCGCACGAGGGCGCGGTCGTTGTTGCGGATGTGTCCTGCTCCTCTTCCCTCCTTGTCATCCTCCTCCGCCTTGAGCAGCTTCGCCTCACGCTCGCGCCACGCTATCTGGCGGCCCGTCGCGATCTTGTTGCCCTGCCACAGGAAAGCGTACTTCTCGGCGCGCTTGGCATTCTGGCGGTCCAGCAGCGCGTTGAAGCTCTCGTTGTCCTCGGACGTGTACTTGGCCTGGAACGCATTCAAGCTCAACCCGCGCATCTCCTCGTGCTCGCGCTCCCTGCGCTCCTCCTCCTCGCGCGCCAGCCTCTCCTCCTCCGTCTCATCCTTCCCTCCTCCCCTCACCGTCGCCGGCGTCCGCGGCGTCTCCCCACCCCACCCCCTCGGCGTCTCACCCGCCCTCCCCACGAGCCGCGGCGTCGTCGCCACCGGTGTCATGCTGACGCCCCTCCGCCCGAATCGCCGCCGTCCGTCCGGGCCCGGCGTCATGATGCGCTCCAAGTTCCGCCCGGCGTCGCGCTGCCACGCCTTGTCGTTGCTGTCGACGGCGGCCAGGTACTCGCGCTGCGCGCGCATCTCCAGCAGGCCCGGGTAGAAGTCGCGCGCGACGATGTGGTCGAGGGTGCCCGTGTACGTGTCTTCGTCGAGGATCTTGGGCGGGCGCTTGATGCGCTTCGCGGGCGGTTGCTGGGGTGGTGGCGGCATGAGGGCGGTGTCGCGGGAGCGCTTGGTGAGGGCTGTGGTCGTTGTCGGAGCGGGAGGCGGAGGGGGAGGATTCGAGGATGAGGATGGGGGCGCCATGGTTGGCTATTGGGGGGGAACGAGATCGAATTGTTGTCTGCCAAGCTGAGCGATAGTTGAACTGTGGTTGTTTGTCGTTGGTGGTAGAAGATGTCGAGAGTGAGGTGGTGGACAAAAAGGCGTCGGAGGTGCCAAATAGGCCGCAGCTTCGGCTGCCTGCGCGTCATCGCGCTTTTTCCGCCCGCCCTCGTTCAGCCCTACGAGAACAATTAGCTTCGACCGCATACCTTTCACCACGCTGCCCGCACCAACAAGAACACAGCTCCACTGCGCTGTCCAGACTTCCAATTCCTCCTCGTCTTCCCCAGAGACTACCTCTCACGCCACCACGACCGATCCAATCACCCGCAAAACGCCTCCGGCCGCCGAAATAATTTCCTCTTCCTCGACCTCCGCAGCAGCACCTCCGAAGAAACCCACCACAAACCACCACGCTGCTCTCGCACGGCCCAAAAGCCACCCAAGAAACCCCTCCACCTCCACCTCCACCACCACAAACAAAAAACAACCAACCATGCCACCCACCCTCCCGCTCTCCCGCCCAATCGCAACCGCCGCAACAACATCCTTCACCTCCACCACCTCAACCACCTCCTCCAACGCCCCGCAAACCCTCCACACCCACACCCACCGCCGCTCCCCCTGGACCTACATCCACCTGCGCCTGCACACGACTCCTCCCACCACGACCACCCTCGACGCCCTGACCGCGCGCCAGCACCTCTCCGCCGCGCTGCGCTCCTACCTCGGCGCGCACGGCGCCGCGACGGCCGTCGACATCTTGCGCGTCGACGCTGATAGCGGGGACGTCTGGATCCGCGTGCCGCGGGAGGATGGGGCCGGTGTGGTTGCGGCGGTTGGGGGGTGGGTTGGTTCTTCGGCGGGGGGAGTAGGTAGCGGCGAGGAGGAGGTGAGGACGGGGTGGGTGGTGAAAGGGTGGGGGGATTGGTTGGGCGGGGGGGTTTTGGGGAGGGGAGGAGGAGGAGGAGGAGGGGAGGGTGGGGCGGATGTTGTTGGAGAGGGGGGGTGAATGAATGGGAAAAGAAGGACGAGGTGAAGGACAAGAACGTGGGAAAAA
>JAUJDW010000186.1:0-46359 GCA_030512325.1 Lasiodiplodia hormozganensis | reverse complement strand
TTTTTTGGGGGGAGGGAAGGGGGGAGGACGGGGTGAGTGGTTTCTCTAGAGTGAAGGGTAAAGGTGACTATTCTGACGGTGTTGTGGGTGGATGGATTTCTTTCACGAAGCATTAGGGTATATTTCCTGAGACTTTTGGCAAATTGATGGGGACATGTATAGAAGAAGTACCGCGAAAAGAAGACCTGTCGTGATGGAAGGCATTGTTTAGGGTGAAGATAAAGTAGACGAGTCATGAAAGATAAGGTATCACTCACTACTTATATGAGGCGATTGTAGGGTATTATGTGCCAAATGTGTCAAAAATGCCTTCGTACAGCCGAGATGCGTCATAACGTAGGGCGTGGGAGCTACAAGTGATCGGCGGCTTATCGATAAGAAAAAAGTGACGCTCTGGTGCCCCACGACCTTCAAGTGAGTCAGGCCCATCTCTCGCCATTGCTCCTCAACACCACACACTATCCGCCATGCCGTCCGTCCACCTGCTCGACTACGTGGCCGGCAACGTCCGGTCACTCGTCAATGCCATCGAGAAAGTCGGCTACAGCGTCGAGTGGATCCGTTCGCCAGAAGATGTGCCCAAGGCCGAGGTAAACAGCCCACCACAATGCGCCACACCCAGATCGCTCATATGCTGATAGGCAGCCGCCTAGATTCTGATCATGCCGGGCGTCGGCCACTTCGGACACTGCCTCTCCCAATTCGCCAACGGCGGCTACGTCGAGCCGATCCGGAAACACGTCGCGGCGGGGAAGCCATTCATGGGCATCTGCGTGGGCCTGCAGGCGCTGCTGGACGGGTCGGAGGAGAGCGCTACGGTTCCCGGGCTGGGTCTGATCAAGGGCACGCTGAAGCGCTTCGACGACTCGGACAAGAGCGTGCCGCACATTGGCTGGAACTCGGCGAACACGTCGACGCAGGGCGGCGGCGTGACGGGCGAAAGCGTCTACGGCCTGCGCCCGGATAGCAAGTACTACTACGTCCACTCATACGCGCTGCCCTACGTCGCGGGCGAGCTCGAGGCGCAGGGCTGGACCGTGGCGACGGCCCGCTACGGCAACGAGGAGTTCGTCGGCGCCCTGGCTAAGGACAACGTCCTGCTCACGCAGTTCCACCCGGAGAAGAGCGGCGCCGCCGGCCTGCGCGTGCTCAAGGCCTTCTGCAGCGGGCAGCGCGTCACCCAGCTCTCGGCCACCCCCTCGGCCGCCGCATCCCGCGAAGGCCTCACCCGCCGCGTCATCGCGTGCCTGGACGTGCGCACCAACGACGCCGGCGACCTCGTCGTCACCAAGGGCGACCAGTACGACGTGCGCGAGAAGGACGCGGCGGGCGGCGAGGTGCGCAACCTGGGCAAGCCGGTCGAGATGGCGCGCAAGTACTACGAGCAGGGCGCCGACGAGGTGACGTTCCTGAACATCACGTCGTTCCGCAACTGCCCCGTCGCGGACCTGCCTATGCTTGAAATCCTCCGCCGCGCCTCCGAGACCGTCTTCGTGCCGCTGACCATCGGCGGCGGCATCCGCGACACCGTCGACACCGACGGTACGAAGTTCTCGGCCCTCGACGTCGCCGCCCTGTACTTCAAGTCCGGCGCCGACAAGGTCAGCATCGGCTCGGACGCGGTTACGGCGGCAGAGGAGTACTACGCCCGCGGCAAGACCCTGGCTGGCACTACGGCCATCGAGACGATTTCGGCCGCCTACGGCGTGCAGGCCGTCGTCGTCAGCGTCGATCCCAAGCGCGTCTACGTCGCATCCCCGCAAGACACGCCGCACCACACCATCAAGACGGCCTTCCACGGCCCGAAGGGAGAAGAGTACTGCTGGTACCAGTGCACGGTCAAGGGCGGCCGCGAGGCGCGCGACTTCGACGTGCGCCAGCTCGTCCAGGCCGTCGAGGCCATGGGCGCCGGCGAGATCCTGCTCAACTGCATCGACAAGGACGGCTCGAACAGCGGGTTTGATCTGGAGCTGATCAACGATGTGAAAGCTGCGGTCAAGATTCCGGTCATCGCGAGCAGTGGTGCCGGTAACCCCGCGCACTTTGCGGAGGTGTTTGAGAAGACGCCGACGGATGCGGCGTTGGGGGCTGGGATGGTAAGTTTTCTTTCTCTCTCTGTGTGTGTGTGATGTGAATGGGGGTTTTTTGGCTAACGCGCATGCAGTTCCACCGCGGCGAGTACACTGTGAAGCAGGTTAAGGACCACCTGCAGAAGGAGGGGCTGCTTGTCAGGCAGTTTGAGGATGAGATATAGAATAGATTTTCTTTGGTAATTCGAAATTTGAAGTTAACAAGACTTTCATTCCAAACTGTACAACTTCTCAGACTTTTGTTGACCTCAACTCTGTTACGGCTCAGAGCTCCAGTCCCAAGTGACCATCCCCTGTCACATGAGTCACCACATTCTTCGCTCGCCCTACAACCCCTTGATAGCAATCCTACTTTTCATGTATCGTGTCGGCTCTTTCCTTTCTTTCTGCTGGTGGTTTTTCCTCCGCGCAATCACGACCCTCAAGCTTCTGGACAGATAAATGCTTTTCTTGCCGCAATGTGCGGATTGCTGGAACCAAGTCAAACAAGCTCGCCGTTGTTTGTTCGATGAAGCCCAGCGCAGCCACGAAAATATCCATTCCGTCTTCAACCTCCAATCCAGGGGCAGACTGACCCTCAGCTGCAATGATAACGTCTGCTCGCTCAAGAATAGCCTTCGTCTCGTATATCATCGCTTTGATCTTTCCGCTTTGCGCTCGGGGATCTCCTTTGAAGCCTGATTTGTTGATACTTTCGAGTAAATTGCCTGTGATTAATTCTTTAGCGGTGACCCAAATGACTGTGGTGGCTTCAAGCCTCACCTTCCATCCCAATGATGTCTACCAATGCTCCGACAATGCATGCTTTGAGGAACTGCTTTCCCTCATCGCCGTCTTCCAGAACACGGTCAAGCGCGAGCTCGCCCTTCGTGAAACCGACGGCCCAGCGTTTCAGGTTCATGGCCGCAGATTCGCAGGAAGCTTCTCCCTTGTATGGAGTGCCGTCTCCCAAGCTTGACAGGAACGAAAGGGTAGCACATGATGTCGAATGAAGATCCGCGATCGTGTCTGGCTTTTCCGAGTTGATGTCCTGCTGAGCAACCCCATCCATCAGGTATTCCTGCTCGGCGGAAGATTCCAGCAAGCCGATCTTCTCAGACTTGAGCTCTGTGTGATTCTTCTCCATTTCATTAGTGTAGGCTCGTGTTTGTTCCGTCTTGCTAGGCATGTCTTGAGGACCTGCTCGGGCGTCTTCTGAATTAGCTTCCCGAGCTCTTCGATATTCTATGCGGCGCTCTTGCGGGGCAGCAATAGCTTGTAGTTTGGAGTTGGTGTAGCCAATGGCCTTCAGCAATTTGCTTAGTCGATGGTATCCATAGAAGCTCCACGTCATCGACTCCTTTGCCCGAGATACATATCCATTGTTCAGCATCCGCCTACTGTGGTTGTCAATCTTATCTTGCGCCTTCTCCATGAGTTGTACAAGTTGTTGGGTAAGGTTGTCTGGCTGACGGAGATCGGCCTTGGGGTTTTGCTGGACAAAGTCGGGATTCAAAGCTTTGAACTTTTCTTGTTCTGATACAAGCCATGTTCGAAGTTCATGGATCTCCAAATCTTCTCCGCCGAAGGGGTCTTTTTTCGGTGGTTTTCGTTCAGGCTCCATTTCGACACTTTCCGAGTTTAACGTGAATGAAAAGAGTGGGAATTTGAAGGGCCGACGGGAATTTTTTAACTTAGACGTAAAAGATGAGGAGCCTGTCGCAATTCCAATTTGTAGTCGTCAGAAGTGGGTTGATACTTACAGTACGTTCTCCCCTGTCCTGATGTATGTTCCAGTTCCAGGAGCATTAAGAGCTGCAGATTTCAGCTCGTACATGCATGCGACGTCAGCTCCCCTCTTTAGTCTTGCTTAATATCTAACATTACTTCATCTGAATCCTGTGGCTGATAGCGAGTGTGGACTGTGGCACAGGTTCGAAACGAGGGCTTACTGCGTCATATGTGTGGCGTCAAAATTTCATTATCTATTGTGTCTTGTTTCGGCAACCAAAAGCTCGCTGATGTAGAAAAATAAATTCACGTACGCCACTCACTACAGGGAGTGGCCAAGTGTTACAGAAAGGTATTACTTAGTTTCGCTCACGTGCACTGACCTATGAACAGAGAACAATATGTGGGTATGTAGGTTCTGTCTAGTCTGGCAAATTGGCGCATTCAATAAAGAGGCGCCTAGTTTGCCTCAGCCACTGGAGCCGTACTGATATTCGAATCACCGCGCAAATCCGATGCAAGATACACTATTATGAGTCCTGAAGCCCGCTCACCTCACAGTTCCAAGAGGGTTTTCGTTTGGCTTAAAATCTTTTGCATTCGAAGAGCCTCCCTGTTGTTCAACTCTGATCCTCGTTGATTTTACGATCTTTTTATTGATCTTCAGACAAAAAAGCCTTTGGCTGATGATGGTGGAACCCGTCGGAACAACGCTTGCAGTGGTTGGGATCCTCCAGCCTACATTCCATCTTTGTCGAACGCTCTGCAGAAGTTACAAAGGCGTGAGGTCGTTTGGTCAGGATCACGTGCGATTGAATCGCGAATACAACTTCCAAATGGCCCGCTTGAATCACGTTAGTGAGCAAAAGCTGGAATTCATGGAGTTGAAGATCAATCCCAACAACAAAGATGACGTCAATGCACAATCCGTCAAGCAAAAGCTGGATGCTATCTACGAACAGATGAAGAGAAGCAAAAATATTTTGGATAGTTTTGATGATGCAGCGAAGAAGGACGGTACGTTTATACACTATGCAATGCTGGATGTTGCTAACAAAATAGTAAAGATTGGAGTTATTTCAACGAACGATCCGATCAGCCCAGTCTCCCGAATATCCAACGGATCATAAGGGAGTCGTCAATATCACAAACAGATCGTCCCGAAGGCCAAGACACAGAGCAGAAGCGGTTGAGCTCCAGGTATGCCACATTGCTCCCCGAGAGGTTCATCGAATTAGCGCAAAATGTTCACGGAAAGGGACATCACGCGAAGATGGCTATTCACTGGCTTCAGGCTAGCAAAGAAGTGGAAGAGGCTATCAAGTACATCAGGGATGGTATCCTTGATCTGGAGACTTTCGTCAAGTATCGTCCTTCGATGGTACTTGCGATCCCTCCGCTCGAATCCGAAGCCAACGGAAGCCTTGTAGCGGTTCGCGAAGCTGTGCGGAAGCTACATCTCAGCCTTCTGACGGTCAACCATCGTACAAAACGACCTCCTTTCGAGATTGCGGTCAAGCCAGTAGAGGATCCTGAGAGCGTTGGAAGAGCACTAGAGTCTGCCGGAGTTGCCGTTCGGAATGATCACTTCGCTTTTCCTATCATGATACATCATGAAAGAGACGAGGAAGCGGCCATGTCGGTGGTGGCAGAGATTGATCCCAGGTGGGCTGGAACGGACTCAACAGCCACTTCAACCACACACGAAGCAGGCACGTTTGGATCAATAAATGAACTTGGACAGAGTTTGCCAAGAAGTTTTACGCCTACCGGTGTGAACTCATACAATACAGTTGGATGCATTCGGCGACCACTCCATCCTGAGCATGTCCACCTTTTCCACAACACCAGAGCGACGTACTTCCGCAAACAGCCTTTAGCAGAGATTCTGGGAACCCAGGATTTCCAAGATCATGTGGATTCTGGCGAGAGACTGCAGCTTGCCATCTTGCTATCCCATGCGTATCTGTATTTCGCACGGATTGTGAGCAACAAAACAGACATTCGGCCATCCAATATTCACTTCTACGACGATGAGGGCACTCTATCGGAGTGGGATATCTCATCAGGCGGATTTGGCCGGTACCTTTCGAGGCTTTTCATCTCCATCGGGTTTGGTGGAGCGAAGCTGGACTACGATGCGGCCATGCAGAGTGCCAATAGAAGGTCAACCCCAACCAATTCTGTAGAAGAACTTGGAGTCCTCCTTTACCAAGTGGCTGGATGCGGAAAAATTGATTACGAGGAGGAAACTGATGGCTTGTCCCTGGCAAAGGAGATTGCGGAGAGAAAAATGCATGATGTGGACAGGCTTATTTGCGGGAGTGTTTCGGAGATCATCACCGATTGTCTCAATTGGCAACCTACGGCTGATATGGATGATGAGAAAAGGATGGTAGAGGTGGTGCTTTGTAGATTGAAAAGCATTGAAGATGAGCTCAAGCAGTAGAGTATATGAACCACACTAAGCCGAGAAATAGTTTAGTGTGATCAAGGAAATGCAATTACTGCTACATCGAAATTTTGAAAATGATTACAATTCGATTTTTCCAATCATGACGGTGGCGCAAGTACTGCTTACGCACTCTTCTCCGTTGCTTCACCTAATGACAGTAAATGTATCTGCTATTGTGGTTTGGATTTTCTTTGTAGGCGTGGTGTTGGAGCTGTGGCGTCATAGGCGTCGCGCATGAGCCACCCCCACCAGGGCTGAGGCCCACCTCGTGGCAGCCCCTCGGGCGTGTTACGTAGCCCCCGGTTTCGTCTCCGACAACAACACTCCCTCCTCTCCACGTCCCTCGTTCTCTCACAGCGTCAATCATGTCGATCTCCTCCAGTAAGCTCGTTCCCGACGGTGCTCCCTTCGCGTACTGACCGCACTGCCTGCAGCTGCCATTTGGGCCGCCGCGCCCACTACCACGCGCGGGCAGCCGACACAGCTGTCGTCCGACTCCAAGGGCGAGCGCCTCGCCTACGCGGTACCAATCCCCCGCTAACCACGGCCGTGGACCCTGAGCTCACGCCCACCAGTCGGGCAAATCCATCTTCGTCCGGTCCATCGACGATCCCGCCGTCAGCCGCCAGTACACGGAGCACACCGCCCAAACCACCGTTGCCCGCTTCGCCCCCTCGGGCTTCTACGTCGCCAGCGGAGATGCGTCGGGTGCAGTCAAGGTCTGGGACTGCGTTGGCGAGGGTGCAACAAAGGGTACAATGCCAGACGGATGCTGCAGGAAAGCAGGAGCCCGCTGACGGAGCAACACAGGCGACTACCACATCATTGCAGGCCGCATCAATGACCTGGCCTGGGACGGCGACTCGCAGCGCATCATCGCCGTCGGCGAGGGCAAGGAGCGTTTCGGGCACTGCATCACCTGGGACAGCGGCAACAGCGTGGGCGAGATCTCGGGTCACTCGTCCCAGATCAACTCCGTGTCCATCAGGCAGCAGCGCCCTCTCCGCGCCGCCACGGGCAGCGATGACACCAGCATGGTCTTCTACCACGGCGCGCCCTTCAAGTTCAACACCAGCGCGCGCGGCCAGCACAACCGCTTCATCTTCGGCACCGCCTTCAGCCCCGACGGCACGCACCTGGCCACGGTCGGCGCCGACAAGCGCATCTGGCTGTACGACGGCAAGACGGGCGAGGCCAAGACGCAGATCGGCGACGGCGTGCACACGGGCAGCATCTTCGGCGTGTCGTGGGACAAGGACTCGAAGCGCTTCGTGACGGCCAGCGCCGACCAGACGGTCCGCATATGGGACGTCGAGACGGGCGCGGCGGTGCAGACGTGGCGCATGGGCGACGAGGGCGTCGTCAGCATCGGCGACCAGCAAGTCGGCGTCACCTGGCCCGCCGGCCGCAGCGACGGCACCATCATCTCGGTCGACCTGGACGGCAACCTCAACTACCTGGCCGAGGGCAACGACAAGCCCACGCGCGTCATCCGCGGCCACTCCAAGAACATCACGGCCGCCACCATCCAGGACAACACCTTCTACACGGGCAGCTACGACGGCCGCGTGCGCGCCTGGGACGTCTCCACCGGCCTCGCCGAGAACATCGACGGCGAGAGCCACAGCAACTTCGTCGCCGGCTTCTCGCCCTCCTCCGACTCGGGCGAGCCCCGCGTCTACAGCGTCGGCTGGGACGACACGCTGCGCCAGATCTCGTCCAACAGCAAGTCCTTCGCGGGCGCCAAGACGGAGCTGCACTACCAGCCCAAGGGCGTGGCGGCCACATCCGGCGACCTCGTCCTCATCGCGTCGCCCTACTCCGTCTCCATCTTCAAGGACGGCAAGGAGGCGTCGTCGCGCCCCATGCCCTACCCGCCCACGTCCATCGCCGCTTCCGGCAACCTCGTCGCCGTCGGCGGCGAGGACAAGGTCGTCCGCGTCTACGAGCTCGACGGCACCTCCCTCCGCGACATCGGCGTCGAGCTCACCGCGAGCACGTCCGTCATCTCCACGCTCGCTTTCTCCCCCAAGGGCTCCTACCTCGCCGTCGGCAACACGGGCGGCAAGATCCAGGTCTACGACGCGAAGGCCGGTAAAGACGCAGAGTGGCCGCTCGTCACGGACCGCTGGTCGGCGCACACGGCGCGCATCACGGCCATCGCGTGGAACGAGACGGAGGAGTTTGCGGCGAGTGGCAGTCTGGACACGAACGTTTTCGTGTGGAGTGTGGCGAATCCGGGCAAGAGGGTTAGGCAGCTCAATGCGCATAAGGAGGGGGTGAGTGGCGTGGCGTGGGTGGGGGGTGGTGCGGAGAAGGTGCTTAGCACGGGTGGTGATTCGACGGTTAAGGTTTGGAAGGTTGAGGGGGTTGTTTGAACTGGGGTTTTATAGGTGGGGGATTGAGAGAGGTTAGCGAGCGCTACACGCCTGTTCTTAGGAAATGAAATGACTATATTGCTGAAAGTATACGGGCTTTACGCTGTTCGATATTTGTTTCTAGCGGGTTTGGTGTGTGTTATTTCTACGTGGCTGTATGTTTTTTGGGTAAATTACTAAACCCAACCATCGCCGGCCAAACCCAGCTCTTAGATTTTAGTGGAGAAGTTGGGTTTGGCCGATGACTGTTGGGTTTGGCCGGCGATGGTTTGGTTTGGGAGTTTTGGCCAAAAACGAGCTGGGTTTGGTAATTGCCCCCTATATATTTTTTTCCGCTCCCACCTACCAACAACACACACTTGCGTTTTTTTTTCTCCTCTCCTCTCTATCTATCAAAAGTGCGGGAAGTACGCCGACCAATTCGGAGCGTAGTACGCCGACATGGGCAGATGCGCCAGCTGAATAAAACACTCGACCACCAGATACGTCCGCGAGAACAGGTACGCCGCCAGTATCAACCGGTAAAACGCCGTCGCGAAGAACGAAACCGACGTCTTGCCCTTGTGCGCCAGGTGCCACAGCGAGACGTACACGGGGCCGAACGCGATGACGACGACGCTCGCCATGCGCCACAGCACGCGCTCTTTGGAGGATGGGAACGGCGCGGCCCACGCCAAAGCGTGGATGCCGCCGTAGATGATGCCGCCCAGGATCATGCCCACGGCCGCGTCGGCGCGCTCGACGATCGAGAATTTGCTGACGAACCAGTCGTCGACTTGGCGGACGACGGGCTCGCGGTATGCGGCGTCGTCGGCGGACTGGCATGTCGTTGATGGTGTGCCTGGGGCGAGCTGGGCTTCCCGGGCGTATCGGCGGGCGGCTAGCTTCCACCGTAGCCGCTCCTGCGCGCTGATCTCCACGTACGGCCGGCCGAGTGAGAGCGGGGAGAGCGAGCCGTCTTTCTCGTCTCTCCAGGATTGCGTCTTGAACTGCTGCCCGTTGGAGGAGAAGCCGTAGAAGCGGAAGCCCGAGTACCATTTCGACGGCGTGAGGATGTTGTCGTCGTCGAAGGCGTCTTGGCCGGCGATGTCGCGGTCGTCGTTGGAGAAGAGGGTGGACGGTGATATCGACCCTACGGTTTCTTCGTCTGAAGAGGAAGAAGAAGAACATTGCGGCGGGAGCCACCTGGGCAGCGGTTCGCCGCGAAAAGGTCCAGTCCGGAGGCTCCACGCAGCAGCCAGTTCGCGGAAGTTCTCGTCATCGATGACGGTGGACTCGGAAACGTCTAAAGGCTTGTACCACCAGAGCAGGTACATGGCCAACGCCGAGTACGTGTGGCCGAGGGTGTTGAGCTCCAGGAGAGAAATGGTGAGTTGCTGCGACCAGCGCGTGAAGCACTGCACGCCAAACCAGAGGGCTTGGATGCACACGATGGTTTTGGCTAGGCCGTTCGCCTTGCTTTTATCTTTTATCTCATCTTCAGACAGGTTCGGGAGGAAATCCGGGCCGAGACGATCGACGAAGGCGGAGAAGTTGTCTGGAGTGATAACCAGCCGCTCGGAGACGCCGGGGGCGATGGCGAATTCGGCAGCTAGTCCGCCCATCGCGACGTAATGGCCGTGCGTCATTGTCCAGGGGTGACGTGTTGGTTTGGTGGTTTGACTCTGTTGATGGAGTGTCAGCGCGATCGTGGTGGTGAGTGCGTGGACCAGGGTGGGGATCCTGCGCGCTTTACCTCGACGTCTGGTTTGCTTCGCTGTCGGTGCCAGACCATAGCAAGCAACAACGACCCGAGTCGCTGATACCATGGGGTAGGTAGCGGTTGTCCGAAGGCTTTGCAGGCTTCGTGGAGGATCCGACTGGCGTTCTGGCGTTGCCGCCACGATGTGTAGACGACCTTGATATAAATCAGAATCTCATCTACCACGGATCTGATTCTTCACCTTTTGCTTCCCCTGGGGACAGAGATGGGGACGTACCAGCTCGGGGTCAATCAGCGCAAATCCCATCCAGCCCAGCTTCCGATATTTTTGCTTTGCCGATTTCCCATGTTCAGGGATGTTCAGGTGCACGGCGGTCCAAACGCACAAGCCCAGTGTTACCAGGCACGACGAGAGAATGCCGAATGTTCCTCGTGTTGTTGGCTCGGGCTCCCACGTTGTCGTTTGCGAGTAATTCCCAAAGATGGCCGCCATGCTGGGATGTGTGATGGGAGATTTGGTTGACGGGCGGCTGGGCGCATTTCCCAGCTAGGAGGATATTTAGAGCCATTTCGCAAGATTATTAAGATTCAACCGTAGTAGCGAGAGATAATCTTGGACACCCTATTAATAGTCTACTTCGAGCGAGCGTCGCCGGGGCCGCGGCATGCAGTACAAGGTTGATGTCCGTGAACCTGTGCGGCGGAACCGAACTCAGCTGAAAGATTACGAGCACCCGGTTGATGGTGCGAACTGCATTATCTGCTTCCGCAACGAGATAAACTCGTCTATCGGCAGATTAGCTACTTACGAGAAAAGCATGTGGCACAGGGGCAATGATGCGAGGCTCACCCATGCTACCGGGTCCACTAGTAGGGCCACCTTCCTGTTTGGGGAGCGAGTACTCCACCAGCGTAGCATGGTTCGGTCACCGGAGGGGTGCTATAAACGGGACAACCGCCCACCATGTCGTTTGCCGGGGTTCTTATTGGCCCCCTCATGCAGGAAAAAATCTTGGAAAGTACAGTCCCCTCTCATAGCCGATGGCTAGCGTGGATTTGCTTTTTGCTCATGTTATGGGTAGCTGAAGCCATCGTACGGGTGTGTATGTAGAACTTTCTAATTCCGCATTCTCGTCCAGACGATAGGCAACTCACCGCACATGTTAATTTTTTTTGAAGAAGAAAAAAGAGGCTGAAGTATAGTTACGCCCAGGGTCTCACTGCTCTTCCCCCAGACTTCGGGTACGACACCTCTCTGTACGATCACACAGACTATTGGCGGGGTGGGCTGCTGGCCCGTTTCGGAGACCCGGTGTAGCGCAGGTACGCGGCTGCAGGTAATCAGAGAACTTATTATTAGGCCGCATACCGCCCCCACCCTGCATTTAGATATCGCCACGAACACCCTTAGCATAACGTAACCGAGATCGGGACGGCTCGAGGATCGGGAAACACAAAATACACCGAGGAGTTGGCCTCGTTTGTTCAACTGCATACGCAATACCGTGTCCAATCTACGCCAGCCTTGCAGAGTATGCGAGCTTAGCAGAGGTTTGTTGTTGTCAGCTGCACTGGCAGAGACCAAGTTCGAGACTCAATGAATAGAGATATCCAAATACAAATTTTTAAGACCGGCGTGAGACACCGATAGCAAGCAGAATCATAATTCACATTGAAAAGCCTGAAGTCATGTTCCAACAACTGAGCAGGCTATACTCAGGAGCACACGCCCAACTTGAGAGATTTCCGTCTCATCGTTAACAAGACCAGATGTACCCCTCTCCTCTCAGAGGTACACTATAACCAACATGAGATAAGACTCCCTGCTAGTCGGACCGAATTATTGACGACCATTAAGTGGTTCCAAGTCAATTTCCGGCGTTCCCACCTTCTAGATCGTTTTTTTCCTTTTCAGCCTTTTTCTTTTCTTCCTTCTTGTTCTTGACATTGTTGTAAAACTTTCGCACTGTTTTAGAGGCATCTAGAGGCACCTTCTTATCAACTACCAGCCTGTTGAACTCCACAATTCCTTGATAAGATGTCTTCATGGATTCTACGTTCCAACTCTTCACCCCAGATTTGTCCCATCGATCAAGTAGCGTGGTCAAAGGAGTTACCAAGAATAAGTGAAATAAGGACTTAACCACGCATTCTGCAATGAGTCCGCCGGCCAGAAGGAGGTTACCCAGGACGCAAAACGGCTGAAGCAACGGAGAGAGGATTCGATTGTTGATGGACCGGAGGATCAGGATGATTGGTCGCACAACTGTCGTTCCGGTTGTCTTTGCATTCGATAAAGCAAACAACGTGATAGCCAGGGCCACAAGTGAAAGCTTGATCACGTTCACCAGAACCGAGTGTGTTGGGGCGTCGGACATGCTGAAGATTCCTGTTGCGAAGCCCAGTGGCATGAATATGACGGTGACATAGGTGAAAAGATTGATGTTTTCTGAGCCTTGGTACTCCAGATCAGAACGCATGGTTTCCAGCTTTCCGTTAAAGGATTCCCGGAATATTCGAATGGCTCTGTTCAAATCATCTAGGTCGCGTGTTCTCTTTTGGGTCATGACCTGCAGTTGGTTGATAACTCGCCGAAACGTCATTTCATCGTCCCTGGTCCATCGTGGCCCTTCTGGTTCTCGGTCCTTCTCACGGCAGCTCCACAGAGAGATGGTTTCGAGATTTCCACTGAGGTCCTCCTCCATTGCTTGTAAGACCTTGTCGAAAAATCTCCAGCGCTCAGCCATGGCAAAATAACCAACGCTTCCGTCACCAAGGAGGGACGGAGCACCATCTTGGAGTGATTCTGCCAACGGATTCAGCGGAAACGTCGCTTGCACTGCGAACGGCTTTTCAAGAACAGAGGCCATCTTGATTTCGTTCACGGTCGAGATATTGTCCTTCTTGAAGATTCCGCCACGTACCCAGTCGAACACCTCTTTTGTTTTCGAATATATGTCATTAAGAACATATTCGAAAAGAAGCAACTCAAGAACCTTGCGCTGTTGCCAAGGTTGCTTTATGTTCCCCGGTACTTTCGTGTCATTGACTCCTTCGAAGCCCAAGTATGACAGACGCGATTGGAGAATAGGCAACTTCTCATATTTGCCTTTGTCCCTCTCTGTTGTTGGACTACTTTCCAAAAAGTGACATGTCCAGTAACGGTCGAAGAAGTCTCCAACAAAGCGAAAGCTCATGGAGGAGCGGACAATGCTGGTCTCGGCGGGTTTCTCATCCAATAGAATGAAGCTCAAGTCCGGGATCATGTTTCGTGTGTTTTTTCGGATTTCTCCTGTATCGTAAGGGCCTGCCCTTCTAAAATACGAGAGATGAAGTTCGGTAGACCATTCATTCAAGGCTGCGGATGTACCATCGGAGAAATGCTTTTCGTAAGATGCGTGCCTGTCGAAAAATGCGGACAAGTTATCCTGTTCCATATCCGGAGAGGAGAGGTAGCATGCTAATGCCGTATACCTGTCAGCCTTTGGGAGCCAAATCAATCTTTTCTTTGCGCGCTGAACTGTTCGCGTGAGGCGAAGTTCCCCTAGGATACCGATATTCGATAGAAGAGACCTCTTTAGGTTATTTGTCGGCTGGCTAGTTTCTCGATTTGCGCAGCCCTTGGGGACATCGAAAACAGTTCCAGTGAGCGAATATGAACTGCCGAAGGCCACGCTCCAGCCGTCAAGTGCCTTGTCGATGACGCGTCCAAAATCTCTGTCCGGCACGGATACATCGACTGGGGAATCAAACATGAGGAAAGACGGCGGCTCCCGTAGCCAGTCATCTGAAATTTCAATAAGGCGGCTCTTGTCGACCGAACTATTGAATGTTGCGAATTCCATTTTTTTCGACATCGGTTGACGGAGCTGGCTGTTGCCTTTCACATGGAGCGTTCCTTGCTGTAGGTTTCCGGAACCATCAGCTTTCTCCAGCTCCAGTGATGTCTCCAGTTGAGACTTCCCGTACTTCCACAAGATGTATGGGATTTCGAACGTGGCGTGCCAGTACTTCTCACTCTGCAGCTCATCTTCAAATGCTACTTGTTCTCGTTTCTCGTTCAAGTGACCAGGAAAGAGCCCCCCGGAGGACGACAGTGCGAAGAGAATATTTGCACTAGCATCAAGCAGTTCGTCAGGTGATAGCTTGTTGATTCTTTTCCGTCTAGAGCTGATGATCAAAGCTAGGGCATAGTAAAGCGGGTTCTCCCACTCCAAAGTTTGATTTTCTTCATGCTCTGCTTGAACTTCGACGGTTTCTCTCCATACAGCAACTTTGTCAGCCCAGTTACTACGCTTGTTGCTGCTTTTCATCTCTCGATCAAAGAAGCCATCATCCATTGCGTAGAATAATGCTGTATCCTTTGCATGAAAGAGAAATCTGCTTTCTGATGGGGTTCGACAGGTTGCAAGCATTCGTTGTTGGGTTTGAGGATTCCGGGTCGTGAACCGCTTCAACATCGTTCTCTGGAGCTCTGCTGTCTGGTATCGCAGTACGTTCTTCGCTGGTTCCTGTCTTTGTGGCTGGTCGGTATTGTTTGGCCCCCCTTCTCTTTCCGACCAATCGCTCTGGTCTTGCTTCTCTGATACTTCACTCGGTGATTCTTCGCCTTTCTCTCGGTGACTTGGCTCCGGATTTCCAGGTTCACTCTCCGAATGAAGCTGCGGAAGTTCGAGAAATCCATGAAGGTCAAGGGCCTCAACACATTTGGTTGCTCTCCAGATCCAAACATGCTCTCCAAGATGATACTTTTTCATTCTACCCTTTTTGCATCCATCCTTTTGGGGGCGTGAAAAGACGTACTGACAGCGCTTATCGCTTTCGTACAGCCTTTTCAGCCAAGGACGTATGGAAGTTTCAAGACGTTCGGTTAAGATGATTCGCTTTTCCAGGTCATTCATGATCTCCAGGTGATCTCTCTTTTCAGATTCGATGCTCTCGACCACTGGCGTGTTCTTCACATAGAACTGATGAAGATCGTAAGTTTTGATGATCTCGAAAGGACTGTCCGTCAAGGATGCGGGACCAAAACCGGGCTGGTTGTTCCAGTCTTTGATTCCTTCTCCAGTGATCCAGTGATGGTGAATATCAAGACTCGCATTTGCTTTAGCGCTCGCTGACCATTTGAGGTGTGCCTCCAGTGTCTTCAGAATCCTGACTTTCAAATCCTGGATGTAGAGCTCAAGTTTTCCGCATGCGTCGCATTTTGGCTCTGGAAAGATTGCATTTATGATATCGCGACAGCTGCAATCCTTTGGATCATTCATGTAGTTTTTTGTTTTCATGTTTGCGTCGGAGAGGTACTGCAACATCTTGATTAGGAACTCGAACGCGAAGCTGTGCTCTGGATTAGCTTCGTTCTGTAGAAGTCGTGTAAGAAAAAACTCACAATGCTGCCGAGCTGGCTATGCGGTGTCCTGAGATATCCCCGCACGTAAATGCAAGCGACGTCGTATCCATTTCATCTTCAGCAATTGCTTGAACTCTTTTTGTTTGATCTTCCATTTTCACGACAGTTTTGTGTTTTGGGATTGGCATGCTGCAAACTGAAAGGATATGTTCCAGATTTCGCCCAGTAATGAAATCCACATGGTCATGAGAGGACCACCGGATTCTCTGGAACGATACGCTGTAATTCTTCGAGAAATCGCCGGAATTCTTCGAGAAATGAGCGGCCATCATTTTCAGGGCAGAGGCAGGAATCATGGATTGTCTCCAGTCTTATTTACTCGTCAAGAGCTGAAGTCGGTAGCCAATTGTGATTTCGACCTTCCCCGGAACTTTGAGTTCTTCTCGTGTCCTCTCGTCCGGATTGATGTATAGATACGAATGTGACTCATCCAGCATCTGTGCCTTTCCGTTGATGAAAGCTGTAATGACCAATGCGACCGCTTTTGGACCGTCGTCATCCCAGTACTTTTCGGGCGTGATCCCAATTTCTTCAGCATCTGCCTCGGTCATTCTGTGAATGGTAACGTGGCTATACTTGTTTGGCCCAGTCGTGGTAATATAGGCCGGGTTGTTCCCCTTAGCACGGTTGAATTCCGAGTCGTTCGCGAAGTCCGAGGTTCGAATGAGGAAATTTCGTCGAATGAAGAGGTAAGTCCATGTGCGCCGTAGCGATAATGCGCTTTTCGGGTCGTGGTCGAATGAATACCTTTGAAATACGGTACCCCCGTGGCAGAAGTACTGTAGAGATAATTGAGCAAGCCCTTTCTCTTGATCTGCATTCGAACTTTGCTTGGCACTGGTATCGCTTGGTGTGGTGATTTCCTGCACCTTCTCTCCATCTGTGGTTGGCGCATCCTTGGTTGGGCTATATGACGGACTGGCCGGCTGTACCGTGAACCGTGGCCAACGATTGAACACAAATTCCATCTTTGGTTTTCGTGGCGTGAACGACGCTCTTTCCTGCAATTCGGATAGATACATGAGGCGCATGCCACTCTCGGGATTTCTTGACATCTGCATCAATTTTTCCAAACGGACTTGAGGATATATCGGCCTGGAAACATCTGCGATATCAACGCAGAATAGACCAGAGTGCCCATGTCCAAGAGATCGTGTGATCTGCATTATACTTCCATAGGCATTCACGCTGACGGTAGTACCGTTGTTTCCAAAGGATGCATAGTCATTGCCGGTTGCTGGACGGTCGTCTTTCCAGGCAGGAGCGCTAATTCGATCTTCTTCAGCTATCGAATCAGGGGGAAGATAGGCTGATAATCGTTAGTTGGTACTTTTGCTTCAATTGTTACTGGAATGACTTACTGGAGAACAAAGACTTAAACTCGTAACCAAGGTTGACATCAAGATCATCATCAAGGTCGTCAGAGAAAAGAGTCCGAAGATCGTTGCCGCCAACACGCCAATACAAGAAAGATATGCGCTCGGCCTCTCCATCCGTGGGCTTGCTGAAAGCGATGTTAGGCAGTTGTAGTCGCTTGTTCGTCGTGAAAGTTCCTGTGCTTGACGCTTGCGCAGGCATGGTAGATGAAATGCCTCAGAATAATCAAAACATCAAAGGAAATGTTCGCATGTCACAAGAAGATCTGAGTGGTTGTGGTGGTGAGAGCAGAGCCATGTAGTACCTTCAAATGGAAGCATCCATTACAGGCTTTTATATTCCAGGACTTCGAGCGCCTGGCCTGTCATTCGATTACGTATGTCGGAAAAGGATGATCATAGTGTGCTTTCATTTATGCCTCTTTGCCTTTTTCATTTTGGACTTACGTCAAACAGATCCCAGCATAGGCCACCCAGTATGAATTCGATATGCACAACGATGACAGATAAGACTAGTCGCATGCTTCTGACCGTCCGGAAAATTGTGTTGAGCCTTGATTTAAAAATTGCTTCGAAGATACATGCAGCAACTTGTTTTTTCTTTCTTGGAATGCATGGAGAACAACAGCCCCGAAGCCACATCAATAATCAATCTTCCCTCCGACATGCTGGCTTCACCGCGCTGGAAGAAGGACGAAAGTCACATGAAAGTGACTGCAGAGCTCGTTCAGCTTTGTTGCTTCCTTCTACACACCTTGCACGACTCAGATCGTACATACATGCAAGATGTTGTATTAATTTCCGTGTACCCATGGGGACGGAAAAAGATCCGAATGGTTGATGTGTCTAACTTTTGTTTTTCCCTGTTTCTTTTTCTGCAGAGTAAAGCCGAGGTGGTTGCTTTGTATATCCACATCTCGGGGCTAATTAATTTACACGTAGCTGTCTCTGCTGATCCGAGTGGGGCTGCTGAAAGAACGCTGAGGTATCGGCCATCGGATTAACGAGTGGTATTACGGAACTCCGGAGTCCGGATCTTAATGTAGATGGGATCTGTATCGGATGTAGCTCGCTTATCTCTGCTTTTTCTCAACTGCCCCAATTAATTTGGCCACTAGCTCCGCATCTCGGGGTTCCATCATTCTAGCGGAGAATTGGTTGACTTGATCAAGCGAACGAGGACCACAGTTTCTCTTTTGAGCTCCTCCCCGTCTCGAGTAGGGTTACACAGCCTTGTCAGTGCGAGCAACGAGTACCGATGTGCGCGAAGAACTCCCCTTATAGTGACATGAGCCGAAGTGGCCACGCACTGCCGCATCGTACAATAGCGCTGGCAGCTCCACATCACCATGTCTACACGCCACGACAGCATTCGTCTCCGGTTTGTGTGTAGGTTATGGCGATTAAAGTGGGTTGCACCGGTAAGTTCCGACAACGCCGGTGGGGCAGGCGGCTACCGCCATCAAAAGCGCGCGGTACGAGCCGCTCCCGCATGGGCTTGAGGCAATTAAGTGGCGTGAAACACGATGCATTGCGGGGTAGTGCGCAAATCCGGCTGAAAGAAAGGGTTAGCCGGACTACCTGCCGACAGAGTCCTCGACCGAGGTAGAGCTGGATTCGGAACACGCGTCTGGCCAATCTTTCTTCGGTTGTCGCTCGCTCGCTGCCTGCCCATTCAATTTTCAAGCATTTTATCAACCGTCGTGTGAGCTATCTCTTCTCAAATTCCCTCACGAGCTCCTCATTAGCTTTCCCAATACTGCATTAGCCCTTCACTTAGTGGTCGCGATCTCAATCTACCGAAGCTCTGCGTAAAGCAGCATCTGGTTGTTCTGTGCATTGTTCCATGAGAATCAAACCCGCTGTTTGAAAGCTGAACTGAGTGCAAGCCGAGCTTGTTGCTTTTGTTCAGGGCTTGATGAATGACATGCTTGACCCAATGTTAGCCAATGGGTGCGCTCTTGCTCTCTTCGATAACGATTGCCGTAAATGGCTACGTCTCTGTTTCTACTTGTATGCAACTACTGTAAGCGGGCGGTCTACACCTCTAGTAGTGCTTCAAAGAAGTCTTCTTATTTAGCGCGGCGAGTGGCGTTTTTTTTTTTTTTTTTACCACAATTTCAGCCAATGGTCTCTCGAAAATTGACCATAGGAAGTTGGTAGGAATGTTAGGTCTAATTCACGTCATGAAGTGCGGTATGGATGTTTTCAGGCGCGGCGCGAAACTAAATTTTGTGTCGTAGGAAAGGCAAGTGCAATTTCAGTATTCAAAATAGATTTTAACTAGGACGTGTCTCATTAAACGAATTGATTATCTTACCTTTTTACTTGCTAATTATGCAAGCGTCTTGCGCCTTCGCCTCCCGCGCTTCGGGAGCGGACGCATTTCAATTCTGCGCTTGAACGTCTCCCACATTTCGCCGAATGTGTCATCCATACGGTTTCGCTCCATGTTCTGCACATCAAGCACTCTCTCTGACCATGAATCCGTCAGCGCTCTGTCTTTTCGATACGGCTGCTCACCCATCCACCGCATCCAAAAGCCAAAGACATCTTTGAAAACCTCCAAATTGCACCAAAACCACTCCATGGTACACTGTCGTCGTTTTGTCGCTGGTCTTTTGGATACCAGTCTTTGCGTGCTCAGTCTTCCCGCGGCTAATCTCTGCGTGACTATGCTTGTCGTGAATGCAGGGCATCTTGTCGTGAAGTAGCTGAGAGTCAGGTGCACCAGCTTCTCGACCCGACGGGGACATGCCACCTCGACTTGGTCGAGAACCTGCAGCCCCCATAGCCCGCACTGCGAGAGGATGTTCCTCCGCCGACGCTTTACGTCCTGCAGAATTCAGACCTTAAAGAGTCCTGGGAGACGCCCCTTACCCTGCATGATGTAGACCCAACCCGTCTCGCCCAGGTCCTGGCGTGACAGGCGGGTAATCATCAGGTCGCAGAGGTCGTCGAAGAGATCCTCCATATCGTCCATATTGAGGGAGATTGCCCGCGACCCGCATTTGCCGAGTTTGGTCACGAGTAGGCTGTGGTACTCGGGGAGCTCGATCAACTGCCACGGCTTCTTGACATATACTACTTCGTCTGTTTCATCGTCACCTCTGGGCTCAAAGAATGCAGAGACAAGGCTACAGGAGATGGCGAGGGGCCTAAGAGTCGTGGAGGTGAGGTTGTAGACCACGCGGAGGCTAAAGAGGACTAAGACCGCGAGAGGAAAGGGGATCGGCTCCTGTCTCCTTAGTGGCTGTTGGTCCATGATCATCGGGGCCGACTTACCTCGCTTGTGAGAAGGCATCTTGAGCTCTGATCGGTGTGGTCAGAACTCGAATATGTAAGAGAGTTAAAGTGTTAGTAATTAAGAAAAAGAATTGGTACCTCTAATGAAGGGTCACGGTTGTGACTCTATCAAGGAATAACGTAGCACGTTAACCAGAAACAATATCACACTTGGGTGCGGTGTTTCTTGAGGGCTATCTCTGAGCTTTGTGTTTTATCAGGACGATTGCGGGTGGTGATTCGTATCAGATGCAACGAACGCACTCCGGTATAAATGGCTCTTTATGATAGATTTCCCGATAGGATGCTAAATGTAGCATATCAGAGGGGTTGAATTGCTACTTGTAGAACGAGATATTAGCTACCCAGGAGCAGGTCCGCTAATAGCCGCTTACATTGTACGTGTACGTTGTAATATTCGTCGGACCCTCTGTGGGGCCCGATGAGCCTGTAATTTGCAATCGAAACCAGCTTCACTAGAGTCCCCCTGGGCCGAGCGAAGTCATCTGCAAATTTTGCAAGGATATTGAGTTGCACTTTGCCAATGGCCGACCCAAAGTTGTTAACACTTAGCGAGAAATGTATGTTTTATCCTTTGCGCATGCAGAGTGTTGTAAACACACGGGACATAGACAATGAGGCTAGGCGAGGGAGTGATCTTGTCGTCTTGGAAAAACTGCCACATAATAGGTAGCCTTACCGTGCGCTAACCCAAACAGGCAAGGTGCAGCATGTTGGAGTGAGAAAAGGTGAAGAAGAAGTTAAGCATTAGACTACAGGGTAACGACTGAGTATATATACAAATAGTCACAGCTTCACACGTAATTAGCATGAATGATCCATAAGCTATCCATAGAATAGTAGAATATATACATGCAAGTGGCTAACAAACAGCAAACAACAAACGAGGAGAGCCGAATATCTTAGAATCTACCTGATACTTCGTCAAAGCCTGCCTAACGCTTCTTAATGTTCCAAGCCTCCTCGTTAAATCTTACCTATCAGTTCAGACCTGTCAAGACAAGCGTTAAGACTTGAACTCGAGGGTGCAGCAGCACAGAAGTTCTGATTGCAACAAACGAAAATCAAAGACTTGGGCTGGGCACTGATGCAGGAGAGTATCACGTACTAGTGATGCAAGGGCTCAGAAACCGGAGGCTGACAGCGGACTAACCAGAGGTCTTCAAAATATTCTTTTAAAAAATTATTATTTCTTTCTAATTCTACTACTTCGTGCCGGAATTTTCTTGCTTACGAAGGAAAATGAAAACCATGCGAAACCTCCAACGTATTTCCAGCGGACCATTCAAACAAAACGAGTATAACCACCTGAAATAGCGAGATGATTTGCTTGGACGAGATCATGGGTGGTGCGAGAATCGGACTTGACGATTTTCACTTCCGGCAAAGTCGAAGCGGCGCAGACGCAGGTGATCATGCCAGATTCTCATAGATCAATATAATATGTAGTAGGTGCCTCTGTGCCCACCATTGGAATTCTCCGCCCATGGCATTTTAACTTGGGGAAGCGATCACTGAACGAATACCTCGGAGATGTGGATGGATGGCAAAACGGAGGTCTGCTATGGAAAAAGAATATGGCAGCCGGAATGCATGTTCCGTCGACTGAGAAAGCCACAATACATGCTTTCCAAAGAAAACGGCTAAGAGATTCGGGCCTTGTCCATTTTAGTACCCACCCATTCCGCCAGAACACATTAGGAAATGTAGTGGCTAATCTTGGGTTCTTGCGTAGCAAATCGGTTCTCAGCGGAAGCTCGGAACAGAAACAGAAACTTCTCCGTGGCTATGGCCGCAGGTAACCATCGACACGAGAGCAGCCTTAACACTAATGCACTATGGCGTCGTCATGCCGTTGCCGTTCCTGTGCTTGAGCCCCTTTAAAAGGGTATGGCTTAGATCGCTCGGGCCGTGCCAAGAATCCGCACAAATGTCGCAGTAGGGATCTTAGATCGCTCGGCCCATAGCCACTGCCGAGATTCCGCACAAATATCGCAGTCGCTGTGATTGGCCGGATTTGTCTCCTTGCGATAAGCGTTTAGTGGCTATGCAACACCCAATGTTTGGATGTAGAAGAAGAGTGCCCCATTCATCCACATTCTTCACACATTTGCCCCAGCTTGATCCACTATTGCCAGATCCTTTTCATGAAAATGCGTTCCTATACTGCAGTGCTTACTGCGTTCATTCACCTCTTGTTGACCCGAAAGTCTCAGGCAGCGTTGCGCTCTTACAACCTCACGCTGCACAATGACACCAGGGCTCCTGGCAGGTTGGCTCTCATAACATGAAGGCATGATACAGCTAACAGATGTTTCACAGATGGATTCTCTCGCCAAGTATTTCTCATAAATGGCCAAACCCCTGGCCCTCTCATCGAAGTGGACGAGGGGGATGAGCTTGAAGTGTTTGTCAAGAACAACCTCGCCGTCGAGATGGCAATTCACTGGCATGGTAGGTACTCACTAGGATATGTTGAATAAGCTTACGCTGACGAATATCTATTAGGGATCCTCCAGCGGGGGACACCGGAAATGGACGGAACGATCGGAGTGACACAGGTTGGTTCAAAGCACTGCACGCAACAGCATGACCCGATTAACTCTCGGCATAGGACCCAATTCAGCCTGGAGGTAACTTCACCTATCGCATGCACCTCGAAGGCGAATACGGGTTCTACTGGTACCATGCGCACTCTCGAGCTTACTCTGACGACGGTATCCGCGGCCCGCTCACGATTCGCCCTTCCCCACAACGACCGAAGCCATACAAACACCTCGCAGATGATGAGCAAGATTTCGCTACTATGCAAAATGCGGAGCGTGAAGCCGTGCCCTTGCTCCTGTCAGACTGGTATCATCGTGTTTCGGACGATGTATACAACGACTACATCAGCACAGGCATGTATCCGAACAATGTCGACAGCCTCCTCGCCAACGGGCAAGGCCAGGTGCAATGTCTTCCGCAGCCTGAATCCGGTATGTCAATGGGCTCGAGCAGCATGAACATGTCGGCGGCCAGTCCTACCACGAGTATGGCAGAGGGAATGACAATGAACTCCGGGTCACCAATGACGACCGACACGATGGCCACGGAGATGGCATCCATGGATAACATGCGACGACGTGCGATGGAAGGCAGTTCTATGGCTGACATGTGCATGTCAATGGCCTCGACGACTACGGCCGCCGCCTCTGCCGCGGCCATGAGCCCCATGGCCAGCTCTACCTGCACAAACATGACGGCGCCACTGCTGGCAATTAATGCGAACTACACCAGAGGGTGGCTGGCTCTGAACATGGTCAACGGAGGCTCGATAACAAAGCTCAGCGTGTCTTTGGACTCTCATTCGATGCATGTGTATGCAGCCGATGGTTTCTATGTCAAGCCACAGGAAGTCCAGGTATGTTGAATGTAGTTTCCCAAGTTGAGGAGTAAAGCTGATTCATTAGGTTCTGCATATGTCTAACGGGCAGCGCTATTCCGTCATGGTGAAGTTAGACCAGATGCCTGGGAACTACACTCTACGCTTTGCGTCCTATCCTTACGGTAGTGACATGCAGCAGGTCATCGAAGGCCAGGCAACCATTGTGTACCAAGTATGACTCCTTCTCTATTCCAATTCTATTCATAAAATCTGATTGTTTCAGGGCGACACTGGAATGGCCATGCCCATGAATATGACAAGCCACGTTTCCGCGCCGTGGATGCTCAGCAATGGTTCAGCGACATCCAATGCCACCTTACTTTCCGAGCAAGATCTCGTCCTTGCTGAGCCAGCCTCGCCACCATGCCACGCGGACATTACATATAACTTCTTCATCAACCAAACCGATGCCACTACCTGGGCCTTGAATGGAACGCCTTACCAAACGACTCAAGTCCCTCTTCTCTACAGCAACACTTCCGACGGCTGGAATGCCAGCACCACGCTTCATGTTCCCTTGAACTCCACTGTTGACATTATCCTACAGATTGCTAATGACTCGATGGACGCGGTAAGCCTTGCCCAAACCAGACCACTTGCCTACCTCTCTTGCATGAATTCGAGCTGACCCCAACCTCAATCAGATGGGCCATCCCTTCCACCTTCATGGAAACCGCTTCTGGGTTCTTGGATCTGGCTCTCATTCTTCTTTTTCTTCCGCAAATATCACCGATGCAGCAGCTTCTTCTCTACTCAATCTGGAGAACCCGCTCTATCGCGACACAGCGGATCTACCAGAGGCTGGGTGGGCGGTGCTGCGGTTTGTGGCGGATAACCCAGGAGCTTGGATCTTTCACTGCCATATGCAGTGGCACTTTATGAGCGGTCTTGCGGTGGTGTTTGTTGTTAGTGAGGAGACCTGTTAGGTTGAGAACGCTCTGGACATGGCGGTCTGTGATAGGAAAAGCCTCCAGTTACAGTAAAATGATCCTTGTACGTGGCTCTTTATTCTCATATGATCACTATAATAAAATGCGTTCCTTTAGATACATGAGCTCTCTCCTTCAGGCCTCTATCTCTACTATCACTTGTAGATGTGAGCAGTGGGGAATCTTGCTATGTATAAGATGAAATGAGATGTATTTGGTCCAATTTGAGCGATTTTGTGAGGAAAAAGGAATGGACGAAATGAATGATGCATAGAACGCCAATTCCTACCTACGAAGGAGGTATTCAACTACCAAATAAAATATTCTGCCACGGACCCTAGACTATGACGAATGACTCTGGGTCCCCCAGTTGAAGATGCGGTTTTGAGCATGTCGATGTACATTTACCTGGCCCGGTGTGGGCCTTTTCCCAATTTCTTCGCCACCTATCCTTCCATTTACCATCCTTGGGATATGGCTCCCGGCATCGGTCAAAGTCGGATACTCCACCCACCAGCGCATAGTGATCTCCCTTCTGCAACAAAATGACAAAGAAGTCTTGAGATACCTCAACCACTATCTCTTCCTGAACAACTCCGTCTTTGGACCTCAAGATTCCCTTTTCGACAACAACTCCTTCTTTCGTGATAGGTCTCCAGAACTCCTGTGTGGGACCTCGTAGAAGATTTCCATCACATACAGTTCCATGCAACACTTTGCGCCCTAGAATTTCTAGGATATTAACACCGTCCTCCGAGCCGTGGACAGAAACTACATTGTCGATTGTCAATGGATAGTTTGGACGCGTGCGAAGCTGAGACCAATCAAAGACCCATGAGGGCCAATTATCCAGTGCAAGAGTGACATGTCTGTCTATGAATAGTACATTAAATTTCTGAAGGAAGTGAATCGCAAGGTTTGTGAAGATTTTCTTGTTCGAAGCTCCGTATTCCGGCGCCATCCCAAGGGAGTGGTCTTTGGCGACTATTCCAAGGAGGGCAAATACTCTGTCCCGTGGATCCAAACATGACTGTCGATAGGTGCGCATGAAAAGCTTGGGCAAGGTGTCCATGGGTCTGACGCCTTTCAGACTATACTCCAATACGACATTGATGTGCGGAAAATAACAGAGGCGACTCGCATCAGAAAAGACCTGCTGATAATATTCGGCGAGCTTCTGCCAACGAGTTATCTTGTTGCCGCATATTATGTTGGCACCCCGTGCTAGAGCAATCTCCTGCAGTATCCAGAGTCTTTTGAACCAACGGCGCGAGAGGATCGAATACGAAAGAGGGATGAATTCTTCGAGTGTCGTTTGACCCTGTAGTCGTCGGTGATTGAGGAAGTCCAGAAATTCGTCGGTCTCGGCGGTCCCCTCCCCAAGGTACACCATGACGCGCGATGCTGAATGATATATCTTCGGCATCATCGCTACCTGTCGATTCCTTTCCTGTATGGCTGATTGGTTGATACTGATGGCGTCGACCCACAGATATCTGGTTTCATTTGGTAGACGAAGTCGTCTCAGTGCAGCCTCGCAGTTACGAGTGACTAAGACCCTCCGATCTCCAGAATCGCACCAAACACTTCCATTCAGAGATTGATCACCGTTGGAATCTGCCCAAGTGTATGAAAGCGCTTCGTAGTCTGGCGGGTCTTCAAGGTCGCATACGATGAATTCAACTTGGACGCTGCTTTCGAATGGTCCAGGAAGGAGGGAAACAAGTCGTATGTCATCATGACCCTCAAGTTGATCGTATTGATATAGCCTCGCCAACTCTACCTCTCTCGGTGGATCTTGATCGAGCTTCCGGCGCTTGTGATCTGGACTGTCACTCCGCGACATGTCGAAGCGATAAAAAGGATGAACTGCGGTCTGTAAGCCGGATGTAAGTAGTCCCAAGGTGAAAGACAAGTTGATCGTGGGCATAGCAAGGCTGAAGTGTGTTGTGCCCCGCCCTTATCGTGCGGCTGCTGAGTAACCAGCCTTTGTCAGCTTAAATCAAAGCAGATGTCACGAAACAAACGCCAGTTGATTGCTGATGAAAGTCGTGCTGATTTACCAGGATTAGTGGATATATTGACTCCTTTCTCGTTTATTCTGAGTTTAAAGGCACTTTTGAATGGATGGGTGAATATAATGAACAAAGTTATGGGACAAGGTCCCACGAAGGTGATTCACCTCACTCTCCAGCTACTTTATGTTTTATTGGCTGGGATAAGCCGGGCCATTAGTGGAGGCTTGTCCCACAAAGTCCACGACTTCTGATTGATCCAGTTTAGACTCTCTTCACATAGCTCAATATCGAATGCCCATAGCGTCCTTGCCAAGATGAGGCGTATCTCGTGATATGCGAGGCTGTAAGCAAAATGATTAGCGAGGTTCCGAAAAAGCGGGCGCGGGGGTGCCTACTTTTTCCCGAGACAGTTGCGCGGCCCAAACGAAAAGGGCTGCAAGACTTCTTTGCTATCCTTTTCGAACCCTGTGCCATCCAGCCAGCGCTCTGGTATGAGTGAATCGGGGTCGCGGAAGTTGAGCGGAGAGTGGTAAGCCGAGTACTGGCTTACAAACACGGTCGTCTAATTTAACCCACACATTAGTCAATCCTGTCCTTCTCAAAGTGGATTTCACGCAGGACGTGGCACTTACACCGCCAGGAACCCACTTCCCACAAATCACCGCACCGCCCTCAGGAGTCTGCCTTGGTCCTCCAATCGGCACCGGCGGATACAGCCTCAATCCCTCCTGCACACACGCATCCAGATACTTCAGCTGCTGCAGATTCACCAAATTCATCTCCTCCTCAGACGCAAACGCCCCACGAATCTCACCCACCAACTTCTTCATCTTCTCCGGATTCCTCAGCAAATACCACGTCAGCCCGCTCAACAGCGTCGCCGTCGTCTCCGTGCCCGCCAGCATGAACAGCGCCGCATTCGAATGCATCTTATCCGCATCCAACTTCCCGCCGTCCCGCAGCACCAGCTCCCAGATGTCCGCCTTTCCAGCCGGTGGTGCAGCCAGTCTCCGCTCCACACGGTCGACGGCGTGCTGGAAGTGTTGCTTGCGCATCTCGAGCAGCCGCTTCGGCACCAGCGTGCGGTACACGTACCGCAACACCGGGTACTCCTGCGTGATGCGCGCCATGTCGCCGGCCTTGAAGCCGCCGAAGATGGCCGAGACCCACGGCGAGTACTGGGAGCTCTCGAGCTGGTGCAGGGGCTCGCCGAAGGTCAGGTCGGCCATGATGTCGAAGGTGGTGAAGTTGTAGAGCTTGACGAGATCAAACTCCTTCCCGCTGCCGCCATTCGCGATGTTCTCCCTCGTCTTGGCGATCAGCAGGTCGACGTACGTGCGGATCTGCGCTTCTTGCTCGATGAGGGCGCGGTGCGAGAAGGCGTTCGAGAAGATCTTGCGCACGCGGCCGTGCTCGTCGTCGTCGGGCTCCGTCACGAGCGAGTTGACGCCGTTGACGGGCTTGTTGTAGAACTTGGGGTCCTTGACCGTCGCCTTGCGCCCGCCCGTGCGGTGGCCGTAGATATCCTTCCAGGCCTGCGCGTCGATGTAGCTCAGGCGGAGGGGCGAGAGCCGGACCACGGTGCCGTAGCGCTTGTGTAGTCCTTGGATCCAGGTCGTTTGACGGCCGCGCAGCGTGTTGTACCAGAAGGGGATCGCGGTTGCTGCGTTGAGTTTCGGTCCGGGGTATTTGGATAGCGGGCCGAGGTAGGCGCTGTAGAAGATGGTTCCAAAAAAGTGTAGGACATACTGGATTGCATGATTAGTGTTGCTCTTGGCGTTTTCGAGATTTGCTGCTGACCAAAGCCAAGATGCCGCGGAGCAGCATGGCCAAGGCGCTCTGCTCGTGGGGGCCGGTTTGCTCCATGGTGGGGTCCATTGATCTCACAGTGTGGTTCAAAAGATGGCGGGACCGTTGAGGTGACACAGGCTTTGGTCTTCTCCAAATATTATAAATTAGCATGATGCAAGTGGGTTTCGAGCAACAGGGGAGAAAGCTTTCCCCGCACGGCGCTAGCTTCGGCCGACAGGATTGGTCGGCGGTAGGGAATTATTTCCGAGCAACACGGGCTCGGTTCGTCGGTCCGTGGGGCCATGCGACCGTTGGAGCGGTTGATAAGCCAATAAGGACGTCTTTCAAACTATTATTTTCAGTCAAGTACTATAGGTTCGATGAATCCTTCCGCGTTGGAATCACGCCACTCGGTGGCAAAGGAGAATCTGAAAGATACCGTCACGCAGGGAAGGAGGCTACGGTTAATTCCTTCAGCGGGGCAGCTTCCTGTAGGAATTACTACAACATCGAGTAACGTGCCCAGAGAGAATGTTACTATCTGACGTGGCGCGTGTTCGTATAGGGGCGGTCTGAGCGATAGTGTTACTCGGTAGTGCGAATTTCCGGAGCCGGCGCTCAATTATTGCCTATACAGGACTACTCTATTCTGGACTAAATGCAAAAGTGTCTAATTCAATCACGCTAAGCTAAATCTGCTAATCTGCTCGGCCGATGTTTTAGAGCTTAATTGCACCACCTGCTCTTCGGTAGGCATACTTAACATGCCGAAGTTGCTCCGAGTCATTGACTCTCCGCTTACTGTCTCGGATATCCATGTGTTCTACTCGGTTTTGCTAAAATAAGAAAGGTTTGGCATGTAGAAACAGCCATATAGAGAGCACAATGAATTCATAACGCCACTGTAGACCGCCGCAAACTATCCATGGCGTGCAATTGGATCATGATGGCATTTCATCCCTCAGAGAATCACGTATCCAAATTAGCGCCTTGCAAAGAGCCACACTACTCATTTCAATTTGGTTTTCTAGGATCAATTCACATTAAAATAATGGTTGATGCAGAAATTCAGATACATCATCCTGGAAATGCATGCTGCAAGAATGAGTCCAAGGCGAACAATTGATATTTCGGAGATAAGTAAGACGGATAACAGAATCTTCTACCAAGAATAATAACGAAAAACTAAGAAAACATCAAATCCACCACCTCCCCATCACACACCCCTTTTCAAAACAACGGCTCATCCGGCCTCGCCAACAACCTCTCCACCGCCTCACAAACCTCCCCCAACAACTCCTCCGCGACATCCATCCTCCCCTCATCCGCCTGAATCCCGAACCAAAACTTCCCCCCGCGCACAAAACTCACCACCCTCACCGGCCACGCGCGCTCAGGGTGCGGATTCGCAATCTCGACGCGCGCCGTCCCGCCCGCGAAGGGCATCTCATCAAAGTCGTCGACGTCCTGATGATGCACGATGCTCTCGAACCACTCGCTTCCTTCTCCCCGCAGCCCGCACTCCTCGACCAGCTCCGCGAAGCCCACCCGCTCGAACGCCACGCCCCGCGCCCGCTCCTCCTGCACGCGCTGCAGGACTGCCGCCGCTGCCTCGTCGGAGTCGAACCGCACGCGGATAGGCACGAACCCATAACACGGCCCGACCACGCCCCCCGCGTCAACCATTCCGGGGACGTCCAAGCCTCGGCCGGTGCCAATGCCGCCGAACACGACGTCGCGCACGCCGTGCCGCTGCGCCAGGACGAGCGCCCAGGCGGTGGATAGCAGCGTGGCTGGCGTGACGTCGGCCGGGCGTGCGGAGACGTCGACGGCGCGCTGAGTGAATGCCGAGCGGGCGGTTTTGTTGCTCGACAGCGCCGGGTGTGGCGCCGGGGTGAGTTGCGAGCCGGCGAGGGCGGCGCGCCAGTGCGCGAGGGCGGCGGCGTGATGGGTGGGAGAGGAGGTGAGGGCGTGGATGTAGGTTGAGAAAGAGGGAGTTGACGGGATGACTGCGGTGAGGTCGGGGGAGGAGGAGGAGGAGGAGGAGGAGGAGGAGTAGAGCAGTTCGACCTGCCGGATCAGCTCGGGCAGGGAGACGCCGTCGTACTGCGCGTGGGAGAGGCGGAGGGCGAGGCAGTTTTCTTTGGCGCCGGTGATGTAGAAGAGCTTGAGGAAGGGGGCGCCGGGGGCGAGGTCTGCCGCGCTGTCGAGGTCGGCGGCGAAGAGCTTGTTCGCGTAGGCCTCGATGTCGTGCTCCTCCTCGGGGGCGTCGATCTCGACGATTGGTGCGGCGAGTGACTCCAGGATGACTTGCAGGAAGCGGTTGCCCTGCTGGACGAAGACGGTGCGCAGGATCTCGTGGTGGTTGACGAGCTGCTGGCAGCAGGCGAGCAGGCGGGCGCGGTCGATGGTGTGCGGTAGGTAGAGCATCGTGTACTGCACGGCGCTGCGGCAGGCGGGGTCGATTGTGGCCGCGATGTCGCGGGCCTGCGCGTCGGTGACGGGGAGGATGTCGGCGATCTTCCACGACGGGTCGGCGAGGGCGGGCTGGATTTCCCGAGCCAAGAAGGCGTTGACATCGTCGACGCCATCGAGAGCGGAGAAGGGAGCGAAGGTCTTGGATTCCACAGGCGCGGCATCGGTTTCTTCCAGCGCGGCGGCCATGTCGGACAGGCGCATGCGGCGGAAGACGTCGGCGACGGAGAGCTTGAAGCCGACCTGTCGAGCGGCGGAGACGAGGCGCATGGCGAGGATGGAGTCACCGCCCAGGCGGAAGAAGCTGTCGTCGCGGTCGATGTTGGAGGGGTCGATGCCGAGGAATTGCGCCCAGAGCTTTTGGAGCTTGCGTTCCTTGGTGGTCCAGGGCTTGCTGTCGATGCCCTTGGCTCTGAGCTGGGTGAAGGCTGTTCGGAGCTTGAGGATGACGTCTTGAGACAGGTGAGAGCTGATGGCGTCCAGCTGCGTCCTGTCGACCTCTCCAGGCTTCAGGGGCATCTCCTTCAATGGGATGTATGCTCCGGGAATCATATAGGGAGGAAGGAGGTCTGACAGCGCTTTGTTGAGTCCGAGCAGGCGCTCTGCCAGGTTGGCAGGCAGACTGGTAGCAACAAAAGCAGGGAGTTCGTCTTCGGTCAATTCCAGCTTGACCAGGTTGACGCTATCATCCTGAGCCCGAGCCTCCACAAATGCCACAAGCATCGGCTCCTGGGCTTTTCCAGGAGTGATGATGTGAGCAGCAACCCAGGTAGACTCAGGCAGCAGGCTTTCCAGATAGCGATCAACCTCGGCGAGATCAACGGCACGGCCTTGCAGCTTGGTCTGAGACTCTTTCTTAGCCACGAAGAGGATAGCACCATCGGCGGTGTACTTGACCAAATCGCCAGTTCTGTGCACCTGGCCTGGCCGACCAGGAACAGAAGAACATCCTTCAACAAGCCAGCTGGGATCTTGAACGAAGTCCACAGAAGCCAGAGGACCCTCGACAACAAGCTCACCAATAGTGCCAATCGGCATCAGCCTCTCCGCATTCGCCGGATCCACGATCCACGGAACAACGACCGAAGGATACGGATCACCCGCAGTGACATGGCCGGCAACCAGTCGAGGCGTAGCCTGGTCAACGCCAGCAGGCGGCGTCCTGTTCCACTGCCAGATCTGCTCGCGGTCCTGCTCCGTCAGCAAGCTGATCTCACCCACCGACACGGGCTCCTCCTTCGCCAACTGCTGCACCGCAGCTTCAAACTGCGCCAGCACCCTCTCCATCAGCGGCACAGCAACGAGCTTCGAGTCAAAGCTCGCCATGACCAAAAACCCGTCCTTCCTCAACGAACACACCAACATGAGCGGATACGAGTTAAAATGCAGCGCCTCCCTCGCCGCATCCGTGCCCCGAAACTTCGGCGGCACGTCATCCCCTTCCTCTTCTTTTTCCTCAATCTCCCCCGGCTGTATCACCAACCCCACCTTCACCTCACACGCAATCTGCGCGTCCGGACTCACGCGGCGTATATGCTGCATGCCCACATGCTCGAACGCCATCCTCGCAAACCCCTCCTCCTGCACCCGCAGCAGGAATTCGCCCACCGGCGCCCCGCGCTCGACCCGCACCCGCACCGGCACCGTCGCAATGAGCGGGCCCTCCAGCTGCTCGGCGCCGGCGACCGGCACGCTCGCGCGCCCGCTCATCGTCTCGCCGAAGACGACGTCGCCGTCACCGCCGGCGCCGGCGTGCTGCGCCGCCACCAGCGCCCACGCCGCGCGGATCAGCGTGCTGGGCATGACGGTCGAGGCGGCGGGGCGCTGCTGCTGTGGCAGCGGGATGAAGCGCTCGACCAGCGCGTCTGGCGCGGGGAGGTAGCTGCGCGACGGCAGCGCCGGAAACTGCGGCCCCGTCGCGCCGGATAGCGCGCGGCGCCAGTAGTCCTGCGCTGCTGGCCGCGAGATGCCGTGGGTCAGGTGGGCGACGAAGTGCTTCATCTGCGACGGACGCTGCGTCTGTTCGCCGCGCCAGGCGCGGGCGACGCGCTCGAGCAGCAGCGGCGTCGAGAAGCCGTCGTAGAGGGCGTGGTGGATGGTCCAGACGAAGTAGTGCTTGCTTTCCTCCTGCTCGTCATCGCGGACCAGGGCCCAGCGCGACAGCGGGGTGCCCAGGCCCATCGGCGCGGCTTGCTCGGCCGCGATGTAGCTGGCGATGGACGTGGAGGTCGTGTGCCAGGCGATCGGCTCGCGCACGACGACTTGCAGCAGCCCGTGGTCGCGGAATTGGACGACGCGCGTGCGGAGGATGGGGCTGGTTGCGGCGGCGGCGTTCCAGGCGGAGACGAGGCGGGTGGCGGTCGCTTCGTCCGGGATCTCGGCGATGCGCTGGGCGACGAAGCTCTTGGTCGAGCGCGCGGTGAAGGCCATCAGGACTTCTTGCAGCGGCGTGCAGGGGTAGATGTCCTCGATGGCGGAGGCGTCGACGCCGCACAGTTCGGCGGCTTCGGTGCGGGCGGCGGTGGCATCCCAGGCGGAATCGATCAGGGAGAAGGGGGCGACGTCGTCCTGCTCGGCTGCTGGAGTGGTTTCTTTGGCGACGCTGGCCATGGCGGAGAGCTTGGGGTTGCTGAAGATGTCGGCGACGTTGAGGGTGAGGCCGTCTTCGCGAGCAGCGGCTGCTAGTTTCATCGCCAGGACCGAGTCTCCGCCTAGAGCGAAGAAGCTGTGGTTGATGCCAATCTCGGCCTCTGGGAGGCTGAAGATGCGGCTCCAGGTCTTCCGCAGACTCGTCTCTGCTGGAGTGGTTGGCTCCTGGATCTCGCCGACGGATGTGCTGGATTTGTCGAGATCTTGCAACACCATGGTGGCGCCTACTTGGCGGAGGACCTTCCGGTCAGTCTTTCCGGAGACGAGGGCGGGCATGTGGTTGATGGGAATGTATGCTGCCGGAACCATGTACTTGGGAAGCACAACCTTGAGCCTGTCGTCCATCTCCGACATGATGGCTGCCACTTCGGCGGAGAATGGAATCCGTTCCACCGGAGCATCGCGGTCCTTCGTGGTTTCGGTCTCTGGGTCTGAGATGAACGCAACCAGCATCGACTGCTTGCCTGGACCCTCTGGCTTGATGACTTCAGCCGCAACGCGGACCCGAGCCGGGAGCTGAGCTCGCAAGTGGTACTCGACTTCTCCCAGCTCCACGCGCTGGCCTCTCAACTTCACCTGGGTATCCTTGCGTCCAACGAAGACAAGGTATCCGGAGCCATCAGGGTCGTACTTGACGAGGTCGCCAGTCTTGTACACGCGGCCCGTCCTGCCCTCGACGTCCCCAAACCCAGCCGTCAACCACGGCGGATCCACGATGAAGGCCGCCGCCGTCTTCTCCGGGTCGCCCATGTACCCCTCGCCGACACAGGGGCCCTCGACCAGCAGCTCTCCCACCGCCCCCACCGGCACCAGCTTCTCGTGATCCTCCCGATCAACAATCCACATGACACCGCCCGTGCCGGGCCCAATACTCACATACGGCCTCCCCGTCGCCGCGCTGTGGTTCGTCGTGCACCCCACGCCCACCTCACTCGGCCCATATCCATTCACAACCCTCGTACTCTTCCCCCAAACCGCCACATCGCTCGCCGTCACCGCCTCGCCGCCCACCCCCAGACTCCGCAACCCCGGCACGATATCCGCGTCCAGAATCCTCGCCACGCTCGGCGTCAGATTCGCCATCGTGACCTTCGCGCGGCGAATGAAGCCGGACAGATCATTCAGCCTCTCCGCATCCGACGGAATGCACAAGCACCCGCCATGCGACAGCGTCGCCAGCATACTGTCGATCGCGACATCAAACGCGTACGACGCGAAATCCAGCACGCGCGAAATCTCGTCGTACCCGACCGCCGCCGCGCGCGGCAGCGTGCCCGACCCGTACGCGCCGTGCGACAGCATCACGCCCTTCGGCTTGCCCGTGCTGCCCGACGTGAAGATGACGTACATCAGCGCGCCGAGCGGCACCTGCGCTGGCAACTCCGCGCTCAACAGCCCGTTCTCCCCATCCCCATCCCCCTCAAACGTCTCGGCGCAGACAGGCACCGCCGTCGCGCCGGGCGCCATCGCCTCCCCCAACCCCGCGTGCCGCGCCGACGTCAACACGTACCGCGCGCCCACCGTCTCGGCAATCGTCTGCAGCCGCGCGAGCGGCTGGCTCGGGTCGGTCAGCGTGAAGGCGGCGCCCGTCTTCATCACGGCGAGGACGGCGATCACCGTCCAGCGCGACTTCTCGAAGCAGAGGGGCGCGATGGCCCCCGCGTCTAGGCCGAGCGCGCGCAAGTGCTTTGCGAGTTGGGTAGAAAGGGAATCTACCTCGGCGTAGGTCCAGCGCCCGTCCCAGGCGTCGATGGCGAGGGTGTGCGGGTGCGTGGAGGCGCGGGAGGTGATGAGGGTGTGGATGGGGGCGGGGATGGTGGGGGGGAGGGAGGCGTTCCAGTGCCAGATTTGGGTGAGGTCGGAGGGGGTGGGGTGCAGGAGGGAGGAGATGGGGGTGGAGAGGGGGACGGTGGTGAGGGTGGTGAGGATGGTGAGGGCGGATTCGAGGTGGCGGTTCGCCATGTACGAGGTCATGAAGAGGGTGCGCCATGTTGCTTGAAGTCCCGGTGTGCCGTCTTGGGCGGTGACTTCGACTTTCAAGGTCCACTGGAGAAGGGTCAGTATTTGGTGTGAGGTGGAAGAGAGTGGTTTGTCTGGGAGTGTTGGGGTGGTAAGTCTGATCGTGGGGGTGTGAAGTGCTCATCAGTGTGCAGGTTGACGCAACACGTATGTCGATGAACACTCCACCTCTTCATGATCAGATAAGATCAAAGATCAAAGTGACAATGCTCCCCAGGCAAACCACGTGAATGACGTACATCTTTGCTGTTCGTAAAGAACAGTGTTTCTCCAGTTGCACAAACACTTTCAGTGTCAGGAAGCGTCCGTTGCCGTGCTGACTTTACAGCTTCAAGCAAACTTCCTATCGAGTCTTCAGGCTTGAATGGGAGATCTGCTGCCGACAAGGCTGTTTCAACAGCTGCTCCATCATTGATGCTGTATCCCCACGTGAACTCAATATCACTGATATCGACGTATCGGGAAAGCACAAGCACCCATGCCAGAAGCAAGACATCGGCATTGGTGCAGTCCGAGGCCAGTGCTTCAGGAGATGGCAATGGACCCTCGAACGCAGCGAAGCACTGCTGGCCATCCCCGTTGAGCAGTGGGCCTGCGTCTATAGGGCTGTCCATCCGTGGCTGCTCCATTGTTTCTGTTTGGAAGGCGGGGGTGTGACGACGACACGCTTGCAGCTTTTTCACCGCCACAAAGGAGAGAAAAAGACGGTAGGGTTCGGGCGAGATCCTGCAGGAAACAAACAAGGCTCTATCTTTCTGAAGACGTCCCGCGAGAAGTACAATTCACATGATTGCAAAGACCACGCGCCTTTTGCCGCAACAGGCACTACGAGCGTTCCGAGAAACGGACTACTGCGGACCTGCCCGAGGCAGTGTTACGAGAGAGAGAGATGTGACTGCCCGTGCCCCCCGGTGGAGAGGTCCGTCGGAAACGAGAACTGACGACGACGCCACGCACAGCAGAAAAAATAAAAAATCTGATAAGATGCGGCATCGGAGGGGCCTTGCAGCGGAGATTTCCTTTTGGTTGCGAAACACGCATGCAGGCACATGCTTGCGTACGTTTATCTGATTTTTCCGTCTTCAGCTCGTCAGGCGCGCGGTTGGCCTAGCATGTGGCTACAGCGCCGCGGAGACGCCACGAGGCATCCAGCCTTCAGCCACCGGGCACCCACCAGCCCAAAACACGCCAGTAATGCGTCCAGCGCGTCAAGTGCGCGTAGAAGCTCATCTGGGTAAATTCCAACAGAATGCATGGAAGTCATGACTCCAGGTATCCACACGCGTGATCCTGCTCGGAGTCTAAGGTGGAGCGAGGTCCGACAAGGCTGCAAGGGGCGGCTCGCTCGGCAGAAGCCATCCATCAGTGGAGTCCTTCAGGATTAGGAAGTAACGAGCGCATGTCGCCATGCAACCATCAGATTAGACAATCAGATTAGACAAGAATTCGGAAATCCCGAATGGCGGGTGTGCCAGTTCTGGCGCAGCGCGGCCCGAGTCGAGAGCTGAGCGCCGATTTTGTGCGGTACGGCCGCGTCATTCAAGGGCGACGCGTGCCTAATGAAAATGGACAGAAAGTGTGGGTACCGGCCGGCCCCTATTCCATGGTGTTTTAGCTATAGGCGGTGAAGATCGTTGTGCTGACGCGAGCAATCGTGCCCGATTGATTGGGCCGGCGGCCCCACCAGTTATGCTAAGCCTTGCTCCATGTAGGCTTGGGCGTACAAGCTCAAATCTCGGCGGTGGGCCTATTCTCGGCGTTACCCGCACGAAGACTACGCATTACTCTTGGTCGCCGGCACTTGGCATTGAGTAATGATCAGAGCCATTCTCCTCACGATCACGCTCCCTGTCACCGTCCATGCTTTGCAGTCAGGAGCCAATGAAGTAGAGCCGAACTGACAGGGGGCGAGAAGCCAGAAGCACTCCCGTCAGTGACCAATCTAATCTGATTGCGCCAGCAGAACTACCAGTCTAGAAGCTTGATGGGTGCGGCATTCGCCAACCTATCAGCAGGCTGGAAGAGGGCTGATCATAGCCTTTACAACACGCTTGCGCGGCAACTCACCGAGCTCCATGTGAAGCACCTCCTCGGAAGAAAAAATTGACTGAGAACAAACGCAGAAGCCACGGCGCCCGCCAGCCCGGGCGAGACGGTGCGGGCGGAAGGGGAGACGCAGCCATGGGGATTCCGCAGTAACGAAGTCCAGATGGCCTGAGAGCGGCTTCGGACTTTTCCATCGACGGCGAACCTTATACACCTGGGCCCCGGGGCTGCTGTGAAGCCGGAAGTCTTCATCTTGGAGAAAAAGCCAGATCCCTACCTCAAACATGTCGTTGCAATCGATAGAGGCTTTCCAGTTCTCGGACAGCGAGCAGCCGTCGGCCGTGGCCAAGCTGCGGCTGCCGCACCCCTACCTGACCACATTCTACGCCGTCGCCTCAGGCAAGACCTGGACCGACAACGGCAACACACCGCTGTTGCGCGTGCAAGAAGAAGCCGGCACGGCCCAGGAGCTGCACGACTGCCTACACGACGACAGCCTCCTCTTCAGCCTCCCCAAGCAGGACACCGCCGACGCGGACCTGCCCCCTCTCTCCAACAACACCGCCTGGGCGCGCGCCCGCCGCTCACCACGCGCCGTCTTCACCTGGGATGAGAGCACCGCGCCGACCTTGGGCCAGCTGTGGCTGGCCATCTACTTCATCCTAACCATCGCGCCCGACCTCGAGACCTTCCGCATCACGCTGCACGGCGCCGACCACCAGCACCTCTCCGCCGCGCTCACCACCTCCATGCTTGCCCTCGCGCACCCCGCGCCCACCTCCCCCTCCACCCCATTCGCCGAGACGTCCACCGCCGCGGCGACCGACGCCGAGCCGGGCGCCGGCGAGCTGCTCGTCCTCCGCAGCGCCTTCTGGCAAGGCGCGGGCTCGCCCTTTCCCGGCCGCGCCCCCTGGACACCCACTCCCACCGCGTCCTCGCCGCAGCCGGTGACGGAGCTCTTCACGACGCTGTTCCCGTCGTCGCGCGTGCACACGCGCGCGCCGCAGCGGCCGGCCAAACCGCCGCCGGGCAGCGTCGTCTACAGCCGGTACATCCCGGCGCTGGACGAGCACTTCTCGCTGCTCGCGCTGGACTGGCGCGACGCCTCGCACGTCGCGCTGTTCCACACGTGGCAGAACGACCCGCGCGTGGCGGCGGGCTGGAAGGAGACGGGGACGCTGGAGCAGCACACGGAGTACCTGCGCCGGCAGCACGACGACCCGCATACCTTGTGTGTGCTGGGCCGCTGGAACGATACTCCCTTCGCCTACTTCGAGATCTACTGGGCGGCCGAGGACGCGGTGGGCGCGCACTACGACGCCGGGCTATACGACCGCGGCCGCCACTCGCTGGTCGGCGACGCGCGGTTCCGCGGCGAGTACAGGGTCGTCGGGTGGTGGCCGTGCGTGATCCATTTCTGCTTTTTGGACGACGCGAGGACGGGGGCCGTCGTGGGCGAGCCGATGGCGGCGAATGCGACGGTTATGAAGTACGATTACATGTTCGGGTTGAATGTGGAGAGGTATATTGACTTCCCGCATAAGAGGGCGGCGTTGGTGAGGTGTAGTCGCCAGCGGTTTTTTCATCTGAGCCCATTTAATGTGGGATCGGGTGGCAGGGTGGGGGGGATTAGTTTGCCGTTCCCGTCGAAGCTGTAAGTCGTAGGGTTTGGAGGTTGTGGTGACGGCTGTGGCTGGGATGAAAAAGGAAGTAATCCGGCGTTTTGGTGGCCTTTTTTTTTTTTTAGAGAATGCGAATCATGAATCGTTGGCCGCGTCACGGCGGGGTGACACAGGAATTAAACTTTGCTGCACATTCCTCGCTCGAATGATCAAGTCCTGTCCACGTGAGCAGTCGAACTTCATGTCTGCATGTTTTTATGAATTTTTCAAGCCAAACTCGGTGTCCTGAAGCTTGGCTCGACTGCCCATGCGCGAAAAGTGTGGTCTGCTTCGCAGTGCATGAAGAGATCAACTCTTTTGCGGCACCTGGGGTGGCCTGAATTGACACAAGCCGCAGATACTTCGATGGACAGATATATGAGACCGTGGAGTCTGTAAGCAAGACTGCGAGAGCTGACGATGCGACGAGTGCGAACAGGGAAGTCGAAACAGTTTCAACACAACGACAAGGGATGGATGGAGGTTGAAAGAAGCGCCGTTGTTGAGCCGGTGGGATGTAATAAAGTTATTACTTGTATAATGAGAGAATTGGAGCCCCGTAAGCAGCGTAATCATCTCGCACGCGCACTGATTGGCTGCCAGTTGAACGCACGTCCTATTTTGCACTTTAGTGTGTCTCTCTTTTGCAGCCAAAAGTAGGGAGCTTACGCGGCCAGTCGGCCCGAATCAATTCAACCCCCACCGCCTACAGAGACCTCAGCTCATCAATTTCTCAATTCGACCAGCAGCGCAAAAGGCGCAATAACGCAAGCTGAGTATTATTACCAACAGATACTACTGATACTGTCCATCATCTCCCCATCCATGCACAAAAAAAATACGACGCTCAACAAACAAGATCCCCTCTCTACTCGGCTGATGTCTGGTGCAGCACATTCGTCCTGTACGACTCGCTGCGCTCAAACAGCTCGTCGTGCGTTCCACGATCCACGCAGCGGCCCTGCTCGATGAGGAAGATGACGTCGGCCTTGCGGATGGTGTGTAGACGATGAGCAATAGCCAGCACCGTGATGCCGCGCTGTGCCACGGCCTTCGCCAGGCCGTCCTGCAGCAGCTTCTCCGACTCAGCGTCCAGCGCCGACGTGCTCTCGTCGAGGATGAGCAGGCGGGGGCGGCGCACCAGCGCGCGCGCGATAGCCAGCCTTTGCTTCTGCCCGCCCGACAGCCTTCCGCCATTCGGCCCAACGACGGTGTCGTAGCCGTCGGGCAGCGCAGCGATCACGTCGTGGATGTTGGCGAGGCGGCAGGCCTCCTCGATCTCGGCGTCCGTGGCCGCGTGGCCCGGACGTGCGCCTAGACCAAGGTTGAAGCGCACGCTGCCGTCGAACAGCACGCTCTCCTGCGGCACCAGCGCGATGTCGTCGCGGAACGACGCGTCGGTGGTTTGTCGCGCGACGTCGCGCCCGTCGACCAGCACGCTGCCGGCCGCCGCGACGTACATGCGCTCGACGAGGGCGATGATGGTCGATTTCCCGGCGCCGCTGGGCCCGACGAAGGCTGCGAATTGGCCTGGCCGCACTGACAGGCTCAGCCCGTGCAGCACCCGCGCGTTCGGCCGCGCCGGGTACGCGAACTCGACGTCGCGGAACTCGATGCCGATGCCGCCGCTGCGCTCGGTAGACACGGGGCTAGACGCAGCCGACGCTTCGACGTCCTTTTCGTTCTCGGCTGACACTGTGTCGCCGGGTGGCGGCGGCGCGATCCTGCCGCTGCCGGAGAGGCGCTGGTCGGGGTTCAGCTCGATGACGTTGAGGATGCGGGCGATGGCGGCGCGGGCGCTCGACACCTCTGGCGCGAGGGCGAACATCTGGCTCCACAGCTGCGCGCTGACGAGCAGGGAAAACACGACGATGAGGAACTGGGCCTGGCCGTAGTAGCCGGAGATGATGTTCTTGGACCCCCACCAGTAGGCCAGCGCGTAGCCCAGGTTGCCGATGAAGTACGCCGCCGCCAGCCACAGGCTCGCATGCAGGCTGACCAGCGTCGTCTCCTCGCGCGGGCCCGCCAGCGACCGCCGGTACGCGGCCAGCGTCTCGTGCTCGAGCGACAACGACGCGATGGCCTTGATCGAGTTGGCTGCCTCGACGCCGATGCCGACGGATTCGGCGTACGCGTTTTCGTGCCGCTCTTCGAATTTGGCGAGCACGCGCAGCTGCTGGATGCCGACGCCCAGCAGCAGCGGCACGATGGCCAGGCAGACCAGCGCGATCTTCCAGGCCACGACGTGCGTAAGGACGATGGCGGCGATCAGATTGACGACGATGGAGAACATGGTGCCGATGATGGACCCGCTCAGCCCGCCCAGCAGGTTGCCGTCGTTGGTGATGACGGACAGCAGGCTGGCTGGCGTACGACCTTCTGACTGGTGCCACTGCAGGTCCTGCTCGAACAACGCGCGGAACGACAGCACGCGCACACGGTACATGATCTTCTCGGCGACGTAGCCGAAGCCGGACCAGCTGATGATGTTGGCGAAGAACTCGATGACGGCTAGGATGAAGAACAACAGGCCGAAGAAGCGGCCGTGCCAGCGGATGCTCTCCTCGCTCTTGCATGGGTTCAGGCTCTGCACCGTGTTTCCGAAGATGACGGCTTCGGCTGAGAAGGCACCGCCGACGATGGTCGCGCCGAGGAGGGCGAGGAGCACGATGAGGAGGTGTGGGCGGGCCATGCGGCATGTCTCCGCGATGATGTTACCCAGCGACCTGTCCGACGGCGATCCGGAACTCTCCTCGGCCTTCTCGTCCACCACTTCCTCGGTGGATGCTTCCGCTTTCTTTTCCGTAAGCTTTCCGATAGGTGTCTGGTTTTCCGATGTTGGTGCCTTCTCAATGGATGTTCCCTCGAAAGTCTCGTTTAGAGATGGTGCAGCGGAAGACGCCTTGGCTTTCTCATCGCCGCTCGAGTTTTGCAGCCTCACGAGATCTGCGTAGGCGCCCTCCTTCGCCAACAGCTCAGCATGGTTGCCCTCCTCCAACACCACGCCGTCTCTCAGCACGATAATCTTGTCTGCCTTCTTGATAGTCGACAAGCGGTGAGCAATCGAAATCATCGTCCTTCCCTCCGACACCTTCTCGATGGCGCCCAGGATGGCCTGCTCACTTCTCGAATCCAAGCTCGCAGTGGCCTCGTCCAGAATGAGAATCTTCGGGTTCTTCACCAACGCTCTGGCCAGGGCAACGCGCTGCTTCTGACCACCACTCAACATCCTACCGCCGGGACCAACACGGGTACCGAGGCCGCCCTTCAGGTTTCCAATGAACGTCGCCGCGTCCGCCTGCTCCGCCGCGCGCTGCACTAGCTCGACAACCAGCACCATCTCCGGGCTCAGCTTCTCAGCCGCCTTCAGGGGATCCTCGCCGCGCTCGCGCACCGCCTCGGCAATCTGCGCCAGCTCCGGGCCGAGCAGGGCTTGGCGGAGGCGGTCGTGTGCCGGGTCGGGCGAGTTCACCAGCCCATGAGCAACGTTTTCGAGGATGGACCGGTCCAGCAGCGTGGCCTCCTGCTGCACGAGCGAGATGTGGGCGCGCAGCTGGCGGGCGTTGAGCGTGCGCAGGTCCTTGCCGTCGAGCAGCACGGCACCGCCGGTCGGGTCGTACAGCCGCGACACGAGCCCGGCGATGGTCGACTTGCCCGAGCCGGACAGGCCGACGATGGCCGTGTGCCGGCCCGCCTCCATCGACAGCGAGACGGCGCGCAGCACCGTCGCATCCGGCCGCGAGGGGTACGCGAACGACACGTCCCGCAGCTCGATCTGCCCCGCAACGCCGTCAACCGGCACCGCCTCGCCCTCGTCGCTGGTGCCGTCGATGCGCGACGCCTGGTCCATGTCGCGGCGCAGCTTGGCGAAGGCGGCCGACGCGGCGCCGAAGGTCTGCAGGTAGGGCGCGACCTGGCTGAGGACGAGGGTGGCGTCGACGAGGATGAAGATGACGGTGAAGATGGAGCCGACGCCGACGTTTGAGTCCTTGCCGACAGCGTCGGCGATGATGCGGCTGCCCTCCCAGAAGGCCAGCGCGTTGGCCGCGTACGCGATGAAGTACATCAACCCGGCCTGCACGCCCGAAGCGACCGCTTTCTTGACGCCCTCGCGCTGCGAGCGCAGCAGGTCTGTCGCAAACCGCTCTTCCAGCCGCGCGTTGGCGCTGAAGGCGTGCACGACGAGCACGTTGGACAGGCCCTCGGACGCGAGGGCCGCGGCGGACGCCAGGTGGTCCGACATCCGCCCGGCGTACCGCTCGATGAAGTAGTTGCCCACCCAGCTCATCAGCATGTACGCCGGCACGAGCGACACGAGGATGCCGGCGAGCGCCGCGTGCTTGACGAAGGCGACGACGTAGGCGGTGACGAAGAACGACGCCGACGAGATGCAGATGCCGACTTTTTCCGACGTCCCGTTGCGGATGCTCTGCACGTCGCCGTTCAGCCGCGACGACACCTCGCCCCCCGGCAGCTTGTCGAAGAAGGACGGTTCCTGCCGCAGCAGCGCTTTGAGGTACTGCTCGCGCAGGCGTTGGGCGAGGCGCGCGCCGCCGAGGGACCAGCACGAGAGGTGGATGTACATGAAGCCGAACTGCGCGATGGCTAGGTACACGACGTACAGGATCTTGCCGTCGACGGAGGATTGGTAGCCGGCATCTTGCGAGCTGTCCGAGCTGCAGGTCGCCGAGTTGAGGTCGTCGATGAGCTGGCCGAAGATGATGCCGAGCAGGGGGAAGGGTATGCCCGATGCGATGGCGCAGATGAAGCCTGTGACTAGCAGGAAGATGTCGAGTTTGGTCGGCTGCGCGTAGATGAGGAGTTGGAAGTATTGCGTGAAGCGTTGGATTTGCTGGTGGAACGGGTTAGTGGTAGGTTCTTTGTGATGACGTTGGTGTATAACGGGCTGAAACGTCCATCTGATAAGATTTGCGGCTTCTCGTTCACCTGGACGCCGCCTTGTGCAATTGGTTTGTTACTTACCTTTGGCTTTTCTTCCTCCTGTTCAGCATTGGCAGCTGTAGTTGCAATCACCGCATTGGCAGCATTGGCGGCATTGCCCTCCTCCGCATGCGAAGGATCAGGCATTGTGTCTGCGTTTCACCAGATCCGCTGAAGCTGGGGGTAGGTTCGTTCCCAGGGCGCAGAGCTGAGCGGCAGCTAAACAACCTGGAGAATTCCAGAAGCCGCGGTCAAGGGAACAACAGCTTCCAGCCGTCTACGTAGACGAAAAATCCCGATGTCGGTTGAAACGAAAAAGCATTGGGCAATGTCTCTCATCAACAGAGTAGGTGCATGCGTGGAAGAAACGAGCCTAGATCTGATTAGATTGACTCCACCTATTTTTTTCCTTTTACAAGGTGTGGAGTCAGCAACGCGCGGTGGCGGCGCCGCCGTAACTAACTGTGGGCTGCTGCAGGGAAGGGGAGGCATGACGAGCTCCGCGCCCGCGCGCACGGATGTCGCCGTGTGAGTGTGTGCCCGTCTGGGGCGGGCTATGTAGGTACGTTGCCCGGGAAGCCTGGGCCTCGCAGGGGTCCGCGCCTAGATCACAACGCCATAGCCATGGCTCGGTTTCCTCCTCCTATACCTTACACACGCGTTTACGCCGCCGCAGGGAACCGCTGCTGCACACGACGCCGGCAATCGATTGATAAGATCATCTGCAAGATTTTTTTTTTCTCTCTCTTCACTTCCGGCATTGACGCGGCTGAAACGTGGCCATACCGCCCCGCCGGTTCGGTTGCTGTCAATGCCGTCGGCACTTTCACTTCGACGGCCACGCTGCCGATCGCTCGTCGTCAAAAGATCGCTGAAAACTTCGCTGCGATCGGTACCGATTCCGCCTGCATGAACTGATGGGGCTGACGGGTGGGCTGCGGTGAGCTTGCAGGCGGAGTCTACCGCAGCTGAGACTCGGGGCAGCCGAGACTGGCGAAACACTTCGACACAGCACCTCGTGAAGGCCACGATGCGGCAGGTTCAACACCAATCCCGACAGGTACGTATGGGAAGTCAACGAAGCATCATGTATTGAAATAGGAAAATCAACCTCCGCACCGCAGCTGTCCACCCCCTCTCTCTACAACCTGCTATCCGACCACCTGGGCTGCCTCTTCTCCGCAAACGCCCTGATCCCCTCCCTCAAGTTCTCCCCATCATTCAACCTCGCCTCCCAAATCTCCTTGATGATGCGCGTCGCATTCTCCGCACTGCTTTCCTCCCACCCGCTCACCACCCCCGCCCTACTCACAATAATGCTGTCGGGGCTCTTGCTGCAAATCGCCTGCGCATACTCCAGCGCCTTCCTCACCACTGGCCTGTCCATCACATCCCCATCCTCTTTCCCATCCTCCGTCACATCATTCACAAACCCCCACTCCCTCGCCTCCTCCGCCCCCACCCTCCGCGCCGTCAACGCCATCTCCATCGCCCGCTGCCTCCCCACCGTCCTCGCCAACCGCGGCAAACTCCCCTCCATCGCCACCACGCCCCTATCCGCCTCAGGCAGACTAAACACGGCCGACCGCGCCGCCACGACCAGGTCCAGATTCGCCACCACCTCCATCCCGCCGCCGAACGCGAGCCCGTTCACCGCGCCCACCACCGGCTTCTTCCCGTGGCGCCGGCTCAGCGCCGCGAAGCCCGACGGCGGGAACATGGTGTTGTAAGGGGACGGGAAGGGTTGTTTGGCGGCGCGCGCGGCGTTGCGCGCGTTCCACTCTTTCAGGTCGGCGCCCGCGCAGAAGGCGCGCCCGGCGCCGGTGACGATGGCGCAGCGGAGCGTGGGCTCGGCGTCGTACCAGGTGAAGAGCGCGTCTAGCTCGTGGTTGCCGGTGCTGTCGATGCAGTTGAGGGTGCGGGGGCGGTTGAAGGTTACGAGGAGGATGGAGGGGGTGGGGAAGGTGAGAGCCGCG
>JAUJDW010000185.1:0-46853 GCA_030512325.1 Lasiodiplodia hormozganensis | reverse complement strand
ACCCCCGCCCCCCTCCCCTCTCCCGTCTCGACGCTGACCACATACCCCAGCCTTCCTCGGCCCCAACGCCCCCATCGGCCACGGCAGCGTCTTCACGCTGACCGAGCACATCGCGGCGTACATCACGCGCATCATCCAGAAATGCCAGACGGAGGGCATCGCGACGATCGAGCCGGCCGCCCGGGCCGTCGCCGAGCTGGGCGCGCACATCGACGCCTTCATGCCGCGGACGGCGTGGGCGGGGTCGTGCCGGTCGTGGTACAAAGGCGGCACGGCGGACGGGCCGGTCACGGCGCTGCACCCCGGGAGCCGGCTGCACTTTTTCCGGATGCTGCGCGGGGGGTTCAGGGGCGAGGATTGGGTGTATACGTATGAGGGCTGGATGAAGGGGAATAGGTTTGGGTATTTGGGGAATGGGTTTGCGGCTGAGGAGGTGGAGGGGTAGGGGTAGGGCTGGGGGGGTCATGGTTGGACGTAGGTGCTCACGCGGTGGAGAGAGTGTTGGAGATGGAGAAGGGTGTGGATTTTCCCCCCTTTCCTTTAGCTTGCATGTGGATAGCTGAGAGAACGTCCACTTGTATTATAAATGAGCGTGCCCTTAAGCCTTGTCTCCATCCAAGTCCAATCGCATCCCGTGCATTGTAGGGACTCCCTCAAAGGATGTAGAGAAAAGGTCCCACTATGGCGGTCGAGAACGAGACGCAGAACTTTTCTTGCTCGCCCAGCAGACCCAGTTCCACATTCTTTGGGTCCTACTCACAGTTGCCATCTTGAGATTCAACTAAAACAACCTAAATCGACATCAGATAGTGTTTCGCAGGGATTAAACTAGCCCAGTCTAGTCAACTGCCGCTCCAGTCTCTCCATCGGTATTTTCTCATTATACCATAGCTTGTCAACGCGGAAAATTCCCGCGCGTTCAGCAATCCCTTCAACCTTCCAGACTACTATGGCGTATAAAACGCTCCAACTAAGAGATCCTAAGATGACACCTGTGAAGATACGTTGTTTACGAGCTTGACTTTTGACAAAGTCTAGAAAGTTCCCGTCGTAGCCCTCAACTTCTACCCCTCGACTTGAGTCATCCACATAGGAAGCGAATAGTCGATCTACCCCTCCCAAAGAGGGATATTTGGCCTTTTGTACTCTTATCTTTATTTGAATTGTCCATGCGTCCAACCACAGGAATCGAGAGGGTGAGCAAGGAGCATATTTCAAGTATCTCCGTTTTTCGGTCTCAGCCCACGATCGTATGGTTTCATCCATCAACTCCACGTAGAGGCGGACGGGTTCGCCGCCGGTCCCTTTGTCTTCCAGATTCACTTCCAGATTCAGGCCCAGAAGAACGACCTTGGTCGCACTGAATCCAGCCCAAGACCAGCTCGGGAACCCGGCACGACGCACGCAAGGGCTGTTCGCTTTCCACAACAGGCCGCGAAGAAATCCATCGCACAATGGTCTGTTGACATCGGTAGGGGGGCGACTTCCCCCCTCGTCGGAACCTCGAGTTGAAGAAAGAATGGGCACACCCCATAAATGATACGTCGGTGGATCCATCTTCTCAAAAGCTCTCAAGATCCCCGAAAAAGCATTGAGGATGTCACCAGGACGCGTCAACTGCCTCTGGCTATACTCGTAGATCCGGGACGCTATCTCCGCCGGACGACTCCCGATCCCCACAGCGGCGATTTCCTGCCACAGGAAGCCCGAGTGCAGCTGCTTCTCCAACGAGAAGCTCGGGGTCGGTCGAGTCTCGGAGCCGTCCGCGACCATCATCAGCCGGCACGCGAAGGATGCTTGTTCGTCGGTGAAAACGAGGCACCTCCGCGACAGCAAGCCTTCCTGGTACGTCCACGCTCTGGAGTTCCACTTGGACTGCGACAGGACGTCGGTCTGGTTGGGCCTGTACTCCGTCTCCGTGCCGTTGTGGAGGCCGCCGCTGAGGACGAGGAAGTTCCCGACTCTGCAGCTCGTCCGCGAGGTCCGAGGGCGCGTGCTCACGCCCGGAAGGCCGTAGTCGGCGTCGTCGCCGGCTGCGGCGATGATTGTAAAGGCGGCGTTCTGGTAGATGGAGTCCATGTTGCGGATGTGCCGTTTTTTCTCCACGGGGTTGTTTTCATCGATGCAATATTTGTCGACCCAGAGGAAGGAAAATCCCATTTCCAAAGTTACTCGAATTGCATCTTCGATGGTGAGTTCCAGTTTGCGGGGTAGCTCTCTCGGGAATGTTGTCTTGTTGGCAGGCTGGGGTTGGGCGAATGCGTCGGCTTCGTTGAGAATGGCAGCGTTCTCGGATACTCCATACTTCCCCCAGACGTAGCTTAGAGCGACATATTCCGTTTCATCCTCGGCCAGTTCAATCATCCGCGTCTTGCAGTTGATTACGTGCAAGCCTTGAATGGACGATTTCTCCCTGGTGTTGCAATGCGTCCCATGATCTGCCAAGCAGCAGGACAGTTTGGCCTTCAAGTTTCCGAAGTTAATTTCCCGTGGGCGCACGGCTTCTTGATCTTTGGAATGGATACTAAGGTGCGCAACTTCGTCCTGAAGAGGGCGAATAGCATAATGACTCCTCATGAAGCGTGGTCTGTTCTGTACGACTACAGCGAATTTCTTCACGCGAATCGCGTCCTCCTCTGGCGCTTGACGCATGTCGATACAGCTCCATATTGCCGTACCATCCTCTCTGGCACGGAGCATACAACAAATGGTGCAGTTGGACTCTTCCTTGATGGTAAAGAAATCGATTATGCCGGCTGAAGCTACACGTAGCATTCGATCTTGGCACTCATTGCAAGCAGTATTGAGATTCGCAGTTGGAGAAATAGGAATCAACCACTCTGGAACCGCTGCTGGTGCCGCATGTGGGACGACGGAGTTTTGACGTTGGGTGCTGTTCTCAGCCAGCTTGAGCTCATTGGAAGTTAGGCAAAGGATCTGGTCCTCTTCGAGTGTGCTTCTCATTTCCTCTGATATGGCTTCGTCACCATGGGCTGATCGGCGCAGTTGATGTGTCCCTTGTTCTGTGTTGTTGAAGCAAAAGGTAGCCCTAGCCGAGGTTCTCGACCAGATTAGCAAGAATCACGAAAGGTGATGAATGAATAATAATGAAGAAGTTCGAGTTGTATGGGGGCTGGGGGAGCAAGTTGACGTGAGCGAGCGCAGCAGATCATATAGCTAGGATCGAAACAAGTTTTCACCGCTATATTCGTGGGGGCCAATGATAATACGTCAGTAATGCTGTGATTGCGGGAAATATTAACCGACAGCAAGTGGGTCCAGAGAGGTTAAAGCCATTGTGGACTAAGAAACTTCTGAGGATTGGGCGGAAGTGAGAGTTTAGAATAGGTAAGTTTCTTGATTATACTAACATACAAGATAGAGCATAGATATAAACGGCAGTGTTTAAATCACGTGACATTGCCTCAGCAGACACCCTTCCATACAAATACTTTACTTCCAAGACTGCTACCAGGTTCTAGGGAGTAGTAATGTCTGCACTGCAGACTTCATAGGAGGAGTGGACGTCACTGCCGCAGCACTTGCCCCTGACCGTGTTGGGAAAACGGATGGCATTGGAGGGCCTGTAAATCAGGTAGAACTTGCCACTCGACCTACAAGCGATAGGTCGTATTCACTTTCGTAGCCACCATATCGTAGGGAATGCTAGAAATTGTATAAGACTGGCCAGATCAGGGCGATCGAGACCGCCGCCCAAAGCTTTGCTCCATTAGCCCACGACTTTATCTCGACGTTTCAAAGACTCCACTTACAAGCGCACCCTCAACCTCCAACCCCTCACTCCCCTTATTCGTCGGCGCTGCCGTCGACCCCGCCGTCTCTACCGGCATCGTCGTCGTCTGCATCATCGCGCGCTGCGCCCACCACGACACCGACACCTTCGAACAAAACCCATCCATCGCCGACCAAGAACTCACGACATCACTAGCCACCCCCGCTTCCGTCCGCACGTGCTGCACGCACGACGCATACGGCGCGTCGAACTGCGGGCCGACCCACGAGTACGTCTGCGCGTCGGCGATCCAGTCGTTGCACAGGCACGTCGCGACCACGTCGGCGTCGCCCGACACGAACGCGTCGCCGCTGGCGCTGGCGCAGAGGGAGAAGGTTTCGAGGGCGGAGGCGCAGGTGGTGCAGAGGTCGTCGCAGGATGCGGTGTTCGCGCCTGATGATGCGGCCGCGGAAGAGGATGAGGAAGAGGAGGAGGAGTCGCTGCCGAGGAAAAGATCGGACAGCTCTTCCGCGAGGTCTTTGCCGGCGGGGTCCCAGGCTGAGGATGGCGCGGCGAGGATGGAGGAGGCTGCGGTTTGGGGCGGCGGCGTGATGGGCGCCGAGCCGGATGGGATGCTGAGAGACGGCGCTGATATACTAGTGGGTTTGCGGTTGTTACTTAGCTGGCTCCCGAAGTTGGCGATGGAGCCGGCGCCTTGGAGGGGGTTTAGGCGGGGTCCGCGGGCTGCGGAGGTGAACTTTGCTTGGAACAGAAGCGAAACGATGAGGAGGGCTGTATGCATGGTTCAGGACGTAGATTACTTGTTTGCGAGAGCGCAGGTCGACGTAGGCTTACAGCAAAGGCTGAACTAATCATCTTGAGCAGTAAGTGCCGTGATATATTGTCTGGCGCTTCGTTACATCAGGCCGACGACCTCTTCTCCACATCACCACTGTCACTTTTCTAATGTAGCCGCAGGTGGCGTTACGAGAAGGGGGGTAGGTACGCGAATGAAAAAGAATAAACCTAACCTAAATCAAGTTTTTGCAAAGGAGGAGCTGGTACACTAATAACGGGTAAGCTCTGTTACAAAGCTTCTCCTCACAGCCGATAGCAACTATTTTCTGAGAAACAATCGAGAGCTGAGAACCCATAAAGGTATAGACGGATCCCTCTATCTACATTCAGTTTTGAATATCTACGCCACGATATGGAATAAGAGAAAGCAGGGGAATTTTGGGCGAAGCGTGAGTCGCTAATCATGTGAGAAGCTTAGTGCAAACAAGCGATTGGTCCGGTGGAAAATCCAACGCACTACATTAGCTCCAGAGTATCCGACGCCACTACAGCTTCATAATACTACTGACTGATCAGTGTGCCGTGCTGACGGCTTACCTTCTCTCTTTTCTTGTACACAGGGAAAAGATGCGATGTAGCTGATTCTGCCTTCCCACGGTTGAACGAGCTATGGAAGAGCAGGCACACGTGACATCGCTCAACTAGGGAATCCTGATGCATTTTAAGTTGTAAGCGAGCCAACTATAATTCGTCCGTGTATGGCAACTCGCAGTCAAGTCAATCTCCGTTGTATTACGTATCGCGTGTGCATCTCAGAAGTCGCTAAGCTCTATAACTCTTATGAACGGAGCCGCAGCTATAAAAGGTCAGTTGTAGACAGGAAATCAAGTCACACGGCTTTGCTCCTGCTTATCCGCAAGTCATCTCTCACTTTCAGAGGGTCATCCGGCGGCTAGCTGCAGTGCCTTGTATGACTGTAGTAAGACGATTGTGGCTTGCGCGGTGATGATTGGTTCACAGCCCATCTGGCCCCCAAAGCGCGGGGCTTAGCCGGTTCCTTCGCGTGGATGGATTTATATAGATTACGGCCACTCCAAACATCAACTTTCTTATCCTCCTCATGTTTTATCGAGTTCCGTCAACGCCGTCCATGCAAGCACCTTAGGAATTTTACGGAATACCTTTAGAGTTTTCGAAACTTTATTCGCCGAAGACATAACACACTCAGGGCGAAAGCCGTCGCATGGATTCTCCTATTTCATTATCGCCGCTTAGTCCCCGAGATGGAATACCACGAACAGAAAGTACCGATAGAGAAGACGAGATGGTCTTTAGCCCCATGTCACCATTAATCCAAGACCAGCCGTTTACAAGGACGCGAGACAACACTACTAAATATGAGAGCCATCAAGATATTGACGAAGGAGCTATGGGGTTGCCTACGAGTCCAGACGATGGCAGTCGGGGCTGGGTTCCAAAACCGCTGCGCAAAAGCTTCACCAAGGTATCTCAGCGGCTGCCAACGGGGTGGAGGCTCGGTACTTCTGGTGCAGCCTTATTAACATTCCTCATACTGGTAGCCAACATTTCAATAACCGCCGTCTGCTACTCCAAGATCCACAGCCAAGGCTACAACACCAGCATTGCACCGATCAGCACCGGCGACTGCGGCAGCATCAAGAAGCTCGGTGTTGGCATCCATCTTGTTATCAACGTTATCAGTACACTCCTACTCGGCGCAAGCAGTTACTGCATGCAGAGTATCAGCGCTCCTACCCGTGCCGATGTTGACAAAGCCCATGTAAAGGGCTCCTGGGTTGACATCGGCATACCGAGCTTCCGAAACCTTCGGTTCATCCAACGGAGAAGACTTTTCGTTTGGGTGTGTCTTGGTCTGACATCTATTCCTCTTCACTTGGTGTAATGTGTTCTACAGTCCTTTGCCGGCTCTTCTTCTGACTCGACGCAGATACAACTCTACCTTTTTCGTATCGACGAACAACAACATGTATCAGATATATTACGCCGACGAGTCCTTTGCACACGGTGCTCCCTTCAACGAGACCTTCTTCCGGGACAAGCGCGGCGATTACTCAGTCATCGACCCATGGAAAATCCAGGACGAGCTCCAGCACACTCAAATCTACCAAAACCTCACAAACGACGAGTGCATCGAAAGCTACGCGAAGACGCTCATAGAAGACAGGGGCACCTTAATCCTAGTTGTCGACCGGCCAGATAACTGCAGCATCTTCCGGGACCCCAACATCCACACCTTCCACTACGAAGACTGCGGAAACACATCGGCCACATCACTATACGACATGACCGTCTACAGCGTCGGCATCCTGCCAGCGAAAGAGCCGTACGTCAGCAACTGGTACTACTGGATCTGCTCGCAAGAAGACGCGTACCGCCGCGACGGCCGCGACCCCGCCTACAACAAGCCGCCAGCAGAGCTCTGCAGCGACGGCGCCTGGAAGAAGCAGCTCGGCGCGGACCCGTGGATCGTGAGCGGCGGGCGCGTCCGGTACTGCCTCAGCGAGACGGTCAGCAACCAGTGCCGCCTGAACGTCGCCGTCAACCTCCTCTGGGTCGTCGTCGGCTTCAACGCCGCGAAGCTCGTCATCACCATCGTCATGGCTGCGAGCAGCCTGATCAACCTGAACCCCCTCGTCACGATGGGCGATGCGGCGGCGTCGTTCATCGAGTCGCCCGACCCGCGCACCAGGGGCATGTGCCTGTACTCGGCGCGCGAAATCATCGCCGCCACCCGCACCGGCAAAAACGCCAAAGACCAACCAGCTCCCGTCGCCCACGCATACCACCCGCAACAGCAACGGTGGTCCGCGGCCGTCAGCAAGCGCCGATGGATCCTCGCATCCGCCCTGTAAGGCACCCCCCCTCTCCCCCCGGGGTCCCTCCCACACCACTAACCCCCAGCTACTAGCACCCTCCTCGCCCTCACAACCATCCTCTCCCTCCTCGCCTACGCCTCGTCCATCCTCTCCAGCCACTACTCGCGCGGCACCCTGTCCTCGCTCTGGTCCTTCGGCCTCGGCGCCATCACGCCGTACACGCTGATCATGACCTGGGCCATCCCGTCCACCGGCGCCACCGCCGCTGCCGTCATCGGCGCCGTGCTCGTCGCGAACTTGCCGCAGTTGCTCCTCTCCTTCCTCTACCTCGTGCTGAACGGCGTCGTGACGAGCATGGCTGGTGCGGGGGAGTGGGCGGGGTACTACGGTCCCGACCGAGCAGCAAAAGCGTTACGCGTCTCGTTCCCGAAAGGCGGACAAAGGTCGACGTATTTCCTGCAGCTGCCGTACCGGGTGGGCGTGCCGCTGATGTGCGGGTCGGCGGTGCTGCATTGGTTGGTGTCGCAGAGTATTTTTGTGGTGCAGGTGAGGAGGGTGTGGACGTATGAGGGGGACGTGGGGCCAAAGGAGGAAGATGAGGGGGAGGATACGCTGACGACGTGTGCGTATTCGCCGATGGCGATGGTGCTGACGTGCGTGGTTGTAGCGGTGTTGTTCGCCGCGGTGGTTGGGCTGGGGAGGAGGAGGTTGAGGGGGGCAATGCCGTTGGCCGGGAGTTGCAGTTTGGCGATTGCGGCGGCGTGTCATGGGCCGGAGGGGACGTCGAGTTTGGGGGTGGTGGGGTGGGGGGTTGTGGTTGGGGAAGGGGATGGTGATGGGAATGGGCATGGGGAGGAGGTGGGGCATTGTGGGTTTTCGAATGAGGAGGTTGAGGCGCCGGTTGTGGGGAGGCCGTACGCGTGATACTTGTTTGCTTGTCTCAGCCTGAGCGGGGGGTGAATGGATTCATTCTACTTCAGCTCGGGCTGGAGAGAGGGAATCGTCCACTACTAGAGTTGAAACAAAAACACCTCGGCCGCCAGATTTTCTCCAAGTCCGTCCCCCACGCTATTCTTGAAGTCATTTTGCACAGCCAGCCTCATTGTTCGTATAGTCTCACTTTCAATCGAAGTCGCTTGCTGCTTGTGAGGATGGCCTTATCATTGGGCCCTGAAATGACGCTGCTGTGCCACTAGCTTCTCGCTAATTCGCTGCGGCAGAGGCCTGCAGATCCTAGCCAATCGGAATCACTGCGCCTCGCTGCTGCCTACAGTGGGCCCAACGTGACCCCAGCATTCAAGAATGACCGCTGAGTGATATACTTAATAGACTCGGATAAATCTTGTATATTATAGAGCTAAATTCTCTCTATATTCCTCAAGTGCGCCCGTGCACACACGGAATCAAGATTTTCCTATTAAAAACGACGCTCATCTGCGAAATCACGTTGGGCCCCACAGTCAACCCGATCCTCCCGCTGGCTGTACCATTACCAACCTTTACACCTATAAACGCCAACGCATCGCATAGCTCACCAACCCATGGCCACACTCACAGATTTGCCACAGGAGCTCCGTCAAAGGATCCTTCTCACAGCCGTACAGCAAGAAGACCGGCTAGTCGGGAGCAAATGGCCCAAAGCCATCATCGCGCTCCTCCACGTGTGCAAAACGCTGCGGCGCGACATGCCGTGGGTGCTCGACCAATGGACCCCGCTCCGGCACCTGCAGCGGCCATCCGACCTGACGACGGCGCCGTCGCTGTCCATCGACGGCGTCGCGTGCGGGCCGTTTCTGACAAAGCCCGCGGAGACGCTGTACATCGACCTCTTTCACGACACGTTGGCCGCAAACATCCGCAAGGCTACCTGGAACCCGCTTGACGATGGCGTCGAGATGCACCAGGCGCTCGTCGACGCGTGGCGTGACGCCGTGCCGCAGCTGCCCATGGACAAAGGCCTCGTGGTGCTCGACGCCACGCCGGCGCCGGGCTGGACGCGCGAGGGCCACGACGACACTCTGGAAGGGCTGCTGATGGGCGGGGGACAGCCCTTCCTGGCCTATCACATCGATGGCATCGTGGACCTCGTGCGGTGCATATACCAGCACTATGCGGGGAACGTCGAGGTTATGCTGGCCGGTAGATATGATACGTTCAACATTCAGTCCTTGCTACGCATCTGTTTTCTATTGCGCGACTTCGGTATTAAGCTTCCACAGGGGAGACAAGTAAAGTTTACGAAATCTTCGCAGGTGAGGCGGAAGATGATCCTATACGCCGTGAATAACCTGGCACCAAGGAAGGGAACGCTAGAGGTGGAGGACTGGTCGCAGGCGATGAGGCTGGCACCGCTAAGGAAGGTCAGATGGTCGGAAAAGTCGGTCAGGCTCTTCCCAGACCTCATCTTCATAGCCAGCATGGACGAATTGACGGATGACATGCGAAAATTGGCTGAAGTAATGGTCGATGAGCACGGGTCCACTGTTACAATTACGGAATGGACACAGCTTCACCATTCGCGTCGCAGGCTGATACGCTGTCTGGCAAGAGATATGGGACTGCGGGTGAAGTCGGAAGGCAAGGGCGAAGATAAGTACGTCGTCATCTCCAAGAAGTCCGTTTAAGGTTGATGAATTGAGGCGATATTGGAGTTCTGGGATGAACTAGTCGTTTTTCAACAATGCGCATGTACCATAACAAATATGCCCGAAAGGCAGCCTCCGGAATGAAATGGTTTAGGTATAGGAATTAGTTGATATTGTGGTTGAGACAAACCCAAACTCCATACAACCGATATCATTTGGTGCGAAGACAGGGAGAGAAAAGAGGGTCAGAGAACTGGTTTGGGAGTTAAGATGTAACGGGAGTATAGCCCTCACTTCTACTACCCCAGCCTGAAGACCTTGAATAGGCCTTCCCTGTGGAGTTCCCTTCGTTCTCTTGTAAAGCCGATAATTGTATCGAAAAGCTTCTGCTACACTGAGGTAACCTGTGATGAAGAAAAGGAAGCCGGCCCCAGCGAGGATACTGGGAAGATGTTTTTTGCAGGCTAACGGCGAAGGAGAAGAGGGGTACGATCTCGGTGAGATCCACTGTCTCATCTAACAGAGCATTCTGACCAAAAAAAGTCTTTACAAGGTCCGACGCCGATTTTCTAGAGGAAGAAGTACACTGCAGGTCTCCCGGGATACCTGCGCACACTCCTATCAACTGGTTAGTAGGGAACCTCATGTTATTTCCTCAGGGATAAGTACCAAAGTAGCCAACTCGGACAGCAAAGCCATCGTCTACCGCGGCTCCTTGTGAGGTGAGTTGCAAAAGGTATATGTTGGGTACTCCTGGAAAGTTAAAACGCTTCCAGTTAGTGCGAGAGCTGGACACGGCTTAGTTATATTGTGGTAAAACAAAACAGTAGAGTTACGCGCCGTAGAAAACGAGTAATGGTATAAGAAGAAAGTAAATCACCGAAACAAGGATGTATCTCGTTGTCTAGTAGTTAGCCTCCGTCTAATGAAACGCTAAGCTTATTTATACTGGGTTTTTACATGATTTCCAGTGTTTTCTATTCGAGTTTCGAAAGGCAGCTCGAAGAGATTGAATTTAAAGATAATAATAAAGCCAAGGATAGCTCGATTAAATAGTTCTTAATCATACCTTTTACATGGACCTCGACTTACCTTCTTGTCTTAGATCTACGATCCGGAGGCGCGCGAATTCAGCCACTAAAGAGCTTCCTTTTTTTCTCTTATTTTTAATCTACTAGCTATTACTGTCGTCTTATTCCTAATTATTGGCACCGACTATTGCTTTGCTCTTCCTCCTCATAGTTATGCGCGCGGTAAGTCTTACAGTCATTCACTCCGTGTTGGTATTGTGCCACTCTGTAAGCATGAATCTAGATTATAAATCTATTATACAGCCAAGACATCTACTGTATAGAGCGGCGTAGTAAATGCGCTAAGGTGCCGAGGTCCGTGTCGTCGGTGCCGAAGTCGGTTTCACTCGGAGCCAGCCGCATATGTTCTAGAAGCCATCACCGTGGCGCGGGAGGCGGTGAATTAGTCCGAAGTTGGTGTGTTGTGTTGGCGGCACGTTTGCAATCGCTTAATAGCTATACGCCTAACCAATGAATGTTCGCGGAGTACTTGTTCCATGGATGCGGCGGGGAATTCAAGCCTAACTTGTGACATCCAGAATTGTCTCCAGCGAATATTCCTTCGTCTTCAGACTTATAATTGTCAGCTTCTGCGACAAATTCCCTTGCTTTAAAGACTGCAAACGTATTCAGTATAGATCGGTTACTACGAACTATTCGTAAAAGGAATGTAAGTCTCTTTTTCAGCATTCGCTGCGCCGTACGCTAAACGAGATTCCACTGTTGGACTCCACCACTTGTGGATTGTTCCTCCGATAATCAGTCAATAGACACACGAAAACCCCCAGCGGGACTTACAGTCCGTCCTCAGCTTCTCATTCCTGAGCCGCGCGCATCGCGAGCTCCACCATTTTCCCAATGTTGCAGGCGGCGAGAATCCAACTGAGTTGGTATAGATCTTTAACCCAGTATATTGCATGTTACCTGAGACGATGAAACTCGGATCAGGCTCAGTATAGAGATGAGGGCGGCTAAGGATGTGGCACAGGTTACGGCGGTGACAGTGGTGGAGGGGCGGCGTAGACGGGGTTGCAGACGTACACGAGATCCTTTGACACCGAGATTACCAATCGCATGAGAGCTCTAGGTCTCAGTAAACGCCAGAAGTGATCTCTCTAGGATCTGTAACTACTGTGCCTTTTTTTTATAAGCGCCGAATTCAACATATAAAGGTCGTCCTTATCCGCGCACTTTTTGTACATCACACTCGAACAATACAGCCCTGCAAAGCATTCGAATCTTACCAATCTTTTCGCAAACGCATTTGTCAACCACTATCGATTCTTACTGCTATCACTGTCAAGATGGCCCCGTCTCGCAAAGATGTTTACATTGCTGCTCAAGTTCTTCAAGACACCCTTGACGAAATACGTTGTCCATTTACTTTTATGGGAGGGTTGGGACTGCTTCTCCACGGCTTAGCGGTAGACCGTGACATCGAGGACATTCAGATCGCACTTGATGAAGAAACGGATGTTGAGGCTGTTTTAGCACAGCTTCAAGAAGCAAACGACCAGTACGCGGATAACCGTCTTTCACTTTCTGAATAGGGTTAAACTAATTAATACTTGTACAGACTTGCTCCTCTCAGCGCACCGCAAGGTAGCTACACGTGGATGATCACTATACGCCCATATGGAGACGAGATTATTGTTGACGCACATATCGCTCTTACAGGTGAGGCTCTCATTTCATTTTTAATGCGCTTACACGTACTATAACTAATATAATACTGACGAGCCGTATCAGGTTACAAGGGGATGGAGGGAGGGGTGGGGATACCCGGGCTATCCGTTCCAGGAGAAACTACTTATGATGACGACGAATACGGACAGATTAGCTTGACAGGTAATGTCCTTAACATTGAGTCTATGGTTAGGACGCTGTTGTGGTCGTGGGAACAACAGGATGTTACTTATCCGAAAGCCTTCATGGATCTCCACCTTCTTATGCGACACGAAGACAGTAGCGAAAAGATCCGGAAGGTCCCTAACAACCAGAACTTGGTTCCGAGGTGGAATTTTGTCAGAGAGGTGTATGACAGAAGAGACCGGAACTGGAAGGACTTCGGGGAGTTGTTTGACGTCAACCCAAAATCAGACCCACCATCAGACGAGTCATCCGGACAGGAAGCCGTATCCTCGGAGGTTGAGGAACATGATTCCCTGGATGGAACTGTCTAATTCGCGGTCGCTAGCCCCTCCATGTGCGGCTAAGAGGATTTTTCCCTCTTTCTTTTGTTTTTTAACAACTGACCTTTCACTCGTTTACTTGTCCTTTTACTCGCTTCCCTACCATGTCATTCGTTTACTTGTTGTATCCATATCGTAGCTATACAATTAAATCTTATAAACGCTTATATTTATTACTACTATATATATCGTGTTTTATTACTTTAACTTTCACTCTAAGGTAAGCCTCTAACTAAAAGATTCGAATCGACCGCGACCGTAGTCGATATAATACAATCTAGTTACCGAATCTGTGAAGCACTTTTCCATCAAAAAAATATCTCTATAACGGTTCGGCAAAACAATCTATGAAAAGCTCTACTCTCTAGTCTACAAATCTAAGTTCTCCTTGTATGTGAAACCATCCAGGATCATCGATCGTATTTAGCATTCATTACCATCCCTTACAGTGGTAACGACACTTTTCTTGCATCCTGCAACAGCCACAACGATGGGTGGCGCGACGAACACGAATCTCAAACCCATATTTGGCCTTGCTGTATCGCTCAGCCTTGGCAGAAAAAAAAAAAGGCACAATGTTCCAGTTGTGTATAAAATGACCAAGCTTGCCGCTCCAATACCATGCTGTGAAAGGACAAAACTATTATATCCAGCTATCACGCATATTTATTTACAACAAATGCCTTCTATATAGCTTCCTTCGCTGCAAAGATGAGTTATCAGCAACCGCCAGATCAACCCCGGAGACCCCTCCTAGCCATGATGACCCAAGGCAAGTAAACATCAAAACTGAAATTAAAAATGATAGTAATCTGAACTTCCGCTTCAAGGTCGTTTTGATGAGAACCTCGCTCAGCAGGCTCCAGAGACTCTCAACGATTCCAGGGCTTCTACGGTCAAACGCCTGATTCCGCAGTTCCTCATACTCGTTATCCCAGCCTGTTTCATCGGTCTGGAGCTTTAATACCCTCTGGTGTTGTCCCATTGCTAGTATACTTTCCAGTTTCGGGAGCTTGCATCGCCATGATAAATGGAAATGCTGAGTGCAAGGCTGGGGAGGCCATTGTGCAAGCGACAACAGTGTCGGCCACCTTATGGCCAATTGCCTTCGCTGCCGTTGTTGGGCCAATGGTCAAGGCCATTGTCTTGCATTCAGCGGAGAGAGGAACCACCCTAGGTGTAAGGCGTTCCATGTAGGCACGCTTGCCGTAGTCCTTAGGCTTACCTCTCTTTTAGACATTCGAGGTAGTTTCCGCAAGCCAAACGCTGGTCAGCACTCTTCGCGTATGCCTTAATTTCCGCATCTTTAGTCTATGGACTCTTGGTCTTGCTGCTATTTAGACATTAAGCCCGGCAGGCGGCCAAGGTGTCTCTAGAGCTGTGCAGTTGCAGAAGAACCGTACTTCATCCCACATCAACATTCAATCATTCCCCCTGAACGACCTCTCACAAAGTGGCGATGCCTTCAACGCGGGGGCATCCGGCGGGGCATCGCTGTACAACCGGTGGAGCGGAGTATCAGGAGCAGCGTTTTTAGCGCCGGATGTTGGACTTGTGCATTCAAACGGATCCAGTAATAATTTCCACCTCGCTGTGCAGCGAGCTTGGGGTGACGCACTAGCCATCCAGTCCACCCGCACGGATCTATGGGGAAATGTGCGAGTACCAATGCTGCATCTACTTCCGGGCTACCAACTAAGTCAACCGTTTGAATGGGTCAATATATCGTCGGATACAATTCCGCCCTACGACTCCTTGATAGGACTTCCCATGCGAGGAATGAGATCAGACGTTGAAGGCAACGGAACGACTATTATCAGCTCATATTACCATTACTTCTCTGTAAGTGTAACTATGGAGACAGAGAGTGCAAACCTCTATGTTGGCTAACGAACTTTTCTAGTATGGCTCATGGGTCGATGAGAAAGAATGGCTACTCCAGAACCCCATTGATATCTCTTACGCTTCCATTATAGATGGAACGATCGAGCCAAAACAAGTGCTAGGCGGAGGTCCCGGGACTCCGACCATATACATGTCTATTTTGGATTCGTTCAGGCTAAATGAACAGACAAAAAGCAAGAGAGTGTTGTTGTTCGCTACCAGCAGATCGAACAGGGCAGGTAATATCACCTTATGTGACATTACAGCTTCGTACATCGACAGGAGTGTAGATTGCACCAGGTCGTCCGAGGGCGGAGAACTTTCATGTGCTGCTAAAGCGGTTCGGCATACAAAAGGCTTTCCTGTAGCAGAGAACTCCACCGCCTTTGACTTCGGATTAACGTGGACGATGTTTTCGCAAATCCCCTTCATTTTAGCAAACGTCCACCCACAAAGCATCGGGATGCTCGAAAATTTTCTCGAAGACCCCCCTTCGACCTTTGACACCAACAGAGGGATAATGGAACCTAACTACACACATCTATCGCCCGAAACTTTTTCAGCTCGCCTCAGCATGCTCGCCAACACATTCCTTCGCTCATCAATGGACATGCAAAGCCTGGTTGGAATGAAAAGTCTGAGCGTGGAAGAGAATTCTGGTTGGAACAACTCGACAGGTACTTGGCAGAGGTTCACAGCTGATGTATACGTCGTCAAAAAGCCTTGGTTCACGTTGTACATGGCTTCGACCCTTGTCATGACTCTCTGCGCGCTAGCCAGCATCGTTATTCGTGGCATATCTCAGCTGCAAACAAAAACAACCCGTGACATGCTGCCTACCTGGGCGATTCTGCACTTCATGTGATTGATTGCTTATTCTGATCTAGCCTCAAAGTATAATCGCTTCCGTCACTGATTGGCTAGCCATCGACGCCGTCAGCTCTAGGCACCCATATGCCTATTCAAGAAGCCATACCATCATAAGCGTAAGTTTGGCCGCAAACGGCAGCCTCTGACGCCCTTTACTGACAACTCGGCAGCGGCTGCACTGTGATGTGGCTTGCAACGTGAGATGGCTTGCCAAAAAGAGTGCACAACTTGCATCGCATGCATATGCGCCAAGTTGTTGGTTGGGAGCAGGCTCGAATCATGATCCTCGTACGAAGTCGCATCACGGGACCACATCACCCCAGCCGCCCCGACTACAGCCAGGGCGAAAAGCAGGGAAGCCGAGAGCATCTGGGCCGGTCTGCGCAGATCGCGTGAGGAGATGCAAGGGGCTTAACAAGCACGATACTCGCCACGAGCACCTGCGCCTCAGATTGGTACCACGGTTGGTGGGGGCTGTTGGACGCGTGAAAAGCTGTGGTCATACATATGCAGTCAGCAAGAAAAACTGTGGCGCAATCCCGCGGGCTGCTGATGATGATGAGCAAAAAAACCTTGTTCCTTGCTTTTTGGTGTTCTTGGGGCCAAGAGTCCACACCCACATTTAACCTTCGATGTAAGGTTGCGGCCTAGCGGCGTAATCCGAAAAGGGCCCCCACGTGGCGTTTATTACGGGATTGCTTGGAGGGAGGGAGATCAGCCGGGCCAAACAAAAGCAAAGTGGCTGGAAAGGGAATATTGGATGCTGCTGGAAGAGGAGCAACGAGCAACGTCCCGACGTGTCATTGGGCATCACGAATAATGAGGCTTTATTTTTGGAGTAATTGGCTGACAGCCGCTCAGGCGACATCACCAGCCTATGAGTGAGCCGCTCACATGCAGGGCTCTGCGCTTAAGCACGACCGAAGCAGGGCGGGACGTACATGTGTAGCCGCCGTCATCGGCCGAAGTCCGATGGGATGTAAGGCTTGGAGAGCCGGGCGCTGTGGCTGAGCTGGGCAAGCACGGCTGAGAGATGGTGGGCAGCGGGATTACTCCGGTGATCCTTTCATGGGTACCATATCCGGCAAACCGGCATCCCATTAGCCTGGCTCTCTCCCAAGCTTAGCATAGGGCTTAGTTTTCGCAGATCACGCAGAGGCACCAGCTCTAAACGTTCCACTTACCTTGTACAGCCTGGCTCCAACAACCGCTACGTGTCAGTGCTTCGACGATGGATCATCTGGTGGAGATTAGGCAGCCGGTAGAGCATTGCCGGACGTCATTAATAAGCGACGAGGTGATGATGGTGCTGCGGATCAACAACTGTTCGGAACTTCCAAAAGCGGCTCACGATAGGAAGACGTAGTGCGTGTAGTGTTGCTAAGTGTCTAAGCCAATGCAGGCTCTGACGGTGTGGCTCATCCCCAGATCCAGATCCTTCGTATGAGGTTCACCCAACCACGTGCTAGAGCCAACCGTTGTCCCGTTTTTGGTACCAAGCATGAATCGCTACTGATACCCCACGCATCCGAAGCTTGGAGTCTGAAACATGGCGGCGTTATTTCCACACGGCATCAACTCCATAGAGATAGACTCTAAGATATGACATGCATCCAGTCACATGTTTATGGCTTGCTTTCCTGTACACAACTGCTAAGGGTCTCTAAGGTCACCCGCGTTTTAGCAGATTAGACTCTGCATGAGCACCTCTGATCTGCCGTCTTCAGACCCTTGCAGTAGCTCCACTTTGACCAAACGGTGGTGACGATCGTGAAATTGAGGGTGGTTCACTGCAGTCAGCGCGGCCCTGCATGAGTGTGGCTAAACTGATCCAAACACCATTGTCTGGTGCCTTTCACACGGCTTGACCGGACTTCTGATCCGAGATCAAAGAAGGGTGCTTTACGGAGAGGCATTTGATGGCGGAGGGTAGATATATAACTCAGATGTGAACCTGCATGAGTGTCGATCATCATTCCCAAACCAGGGCTTTCCCAGATCTTTTTTGATCCCGCAGTGATCTTCTCGTCCAGGATGATCGATTTCGTTGTTCTGGCTGCGGCCCTGCTGTCGACAGCGTCCCTTGCATCCCCCACGGCGGACAGGAACACCCGAGACACAGATGGATGTGCGCAGATGAACCAATGGAGCAAGGCCAATCCGAACAAGGATGTTCCCCCGACTCTTGCATACGGTTGTCTCAAGGCGGTTCCGGTGGATGTTGATGGCGATGCCCAGCTGGTGTCGGAAATGTCCAACATCGTGAGATGGCAGTCCACCATCGCGTATCTGAAGAACCCACCACAGGGGTATCCCGCACCGCCCCTGGACCTCCTCGGGGGTTTGAATAATATCAAGAATAAAATCTCCAGCAACGGCTACCAGAGCGAGTACGATGTGCAGATGGATATCGTCAATTTGTTTAATCTTGCATGTAAGTTGATTATGAAAATATTCCCAGCATGTTAAAAAAAATTAATCATGTATAGATGATGGCCATCTTGGATACACACCCGACATCGCAACTACCATCGGCTTTGGCAGGGTGCCAGAGGATTCTAACCTTGTATCGGTGTCCTCGGACGGAAAGTCACCTCCCAAGGTTTATTTGAAGAGTGCGTTTTCCCACAACTACGAAATGTGTTAAACTAACACAAAATAGCGGACATCGACAAACAGCACAACGATGGCAGCTTCATCCCTTCAGCAATCCAATCAATCAACAACCAGCCCGTCAGTGATTATCTCAAGTGGCTCTCCGACACTGACGGCTCAAGCCCGGACCCTGACACACGGTACCAAAACCTGTTCTACAATCCCGCCGGGGCATCTCAGTCTCAGAACAACGGCACTTACTTCACCGCATCCGGCATCTACGAAGGTGATTCGATAACCCTCACTCACGAAGACAAAACAACAACGCAACTCCAGAACGTGGCCAACATCCAAGTCGACCTCTCCAATATCAACAGCGGCTCTACCTTCTTCAACACCTTCCTAACCGGCAAGCAATCCTCCAGCTCCTCCAAGCCCCGTTCTTCATCTTCAAAGCCTCACCCACCCTACGGCTACCCCGCCCCAGTATGGTACACCAGCGACAACACGCTCGCCGGCTACTTCCTCACGGACACCAACTATAAAGACGTCGCCGTCATCTCCAACCCGGACTTCCAACCCAACGACGACGACGAATTCCGCAACACCGTCTCTTCCTTCCTCGCCGACGCCGTCTCCACCAAAAAGACGCACCTAATAATCGACCTCCGCCACAACAGCGGCGGCAGCGTCGAGCTCGGCTACGACCTCTTCAAACAACTCTTCCCCCAACTCGAACCCTACGGCGGCACGCGGCTGCGCGGCCTGGACATCATCAACGCGATGGGCCAAGTCGCGTCCGCGCTCACCGAATCCTCCGCCGGGGACCAAAAAGCCCTCAACACCGCCCTCACCCTCAAGCTCCCGGGCTCCAAGCACTCCACCTCCATCGCCGAGTTCTCCTACCACGCCTCCCTCACCTCCGCCCACACCGACTTCGCCTCGTGGTCTGCCCTCTTCGGCCCGGACACCTACGCCGGCGACACCTTCACGCGCCTCCTCCGCGCCAACCTCAGCGCCCCCGCGCTCTCCAACCTCGTCGTCTCGGGCTACGGCTCGCTCGCCTCCGTCCCGCCTCAACCCTTCGCCGCATCCAACATCGTCCTCCTGCTCGACGGCGCGTGCGCGTCGACCTGCGCCGTCTTCGCGGAAATGATGCGCACGCAAGCGGGCGTGCGCAGCGTCGTCGTCGGCGGGCGCCCCGGCAACGCCGGTCCCGCGGTGGGGGTCGGCGGGACGAAGGGCGCGGAGACGCTGCATTTCGACCAAGTGGCCGACAAAGCCGGTGCGGTGCGGGCGCTGCTGGACAACTCGGACGCGGACGACGGCACGTGGCAGCGGTGGAGCGGGGTGCTGGGGGATGCGGGGGTGGATGGGTTGGCGAATTCGTCGACGGTGCGGCGGAGGACGGCGAAGGATGGAGGGTCGTTGAACGCGCAGATTAACTACAGGAATAACTATAGGCAGGGAGACGACAGTGGGGTGCCGTTGCAGTTTGTGAGGGATTATGCGGATTGCAGGCTGTGGTATACGGTGCCGATGATTTATAGCCCCGTGCCGCTTTGGGAGAAGGTGGTGGATGCCATGTGGAAGGGTGGGGATCAGGCTGGGTGTGTGGCGGGGTCGACGGGACATGCGCAGGCGTCGGAGGCGGTTGGGAAGGGGTATACTGCTAATGCTGTCAAGACTGGGGCGGCGGCGGCGGCGAGGACGCCATGGTCTGGGGCAGCGGCGGTTGTGGCTTGCGGGGTTGCGGTTGTGGTGGGGGTGTTGTAGATGGCATTGTTTATTCTTTATTTCCTTTTTTGGTTTCTGGCAGCTTTGAGCGCTGATGTTGACAAGAAGGAATTCACCACGCTCAGTTGTTCTATACCTAAAGACCTTCCATCACACTTCATGAGAAGCAAAAGACCAAGGAAATGAGCAATGTAGCAGTGTCTCTCTCCCAATACAAACCCATCCGAGAATCCAATAGTCCCGATTTCCGCAAGCAGTGAAGTCCCGTAAGGCTGTCCACGCGGGAAGGCACGTGCTGCTGGCTTACCTATTCATCACTACAACCATCAGGCACCACCTCAGCCCAGGCCAGCCTCTGCCGACGGACCGCCGGTAGTACTACGTAGTACAGGAGACCGGTGCGAGTACAAGCCACGGCGGCACCGATGACCGTGGTGAGTCGCACACGATCCAAGCGTTGTTTTTTGATCCTTAGGGCTGAAATTAAATGTAGACACAGACCTCAACGCACGCACGCACGCACTCACTAGTCAAAGCGTTGAGGCTGAGAATAGCCCGGCAAGGAAACAGTCGCGCGGTGAAGGCCGTTGTAGCTGGCGCGTAAGGTTGAGTAAGAGCGTAAGGGATAGAGTAGGTGGCGAGTCAAGGGCGTGCAATGTCGGTCTGGCCGAGAAGGGTGCGGTCTGCCGAGTAGACGGTCAGGTAGGGCATTGCCTGAGACCCTGCAGATGATGATGATGCTTGTTTCTGTGTAGAGGTTACGTAGGAAAACAGCGGTGGGCCAGAACACTGGCATTGACGGAGCTGCTGTACAATAGTGGAAGTGCCAGGCGCCTGTCTATTGGTGCGTGTCTCGGGTCATGCCGAGTTTCGGTTTGAGCTTCGCTACTCTTGTTTCAATAGGCATTATCCTTCGCCTCCGTAGTAGCAGCACTCTACACCGCATAGACGGTACTACAATAGCAGTAGTAGGCGGTGTTGTCCTCAGAGTCCTACAGGGGTTCGGACGAGGGCGAGACAGGGCGATTTCGTCCGAGTCAGGCGTACGCGCCAGCGCAGAGAGCTTGTTGGGCGGCGCAGGAGCTCATCGTCATGCTTCCGTCCTCCTCCTCCGGCTCTTCTCTCACATCCACGAGTTTAGCACTGTAACCGCCCACCGGGCTCTCTCTTCGGCCCGTGTGAGCACGGCTCGGCCGACAGACGACACAAAACAGCGAACTGGTAAAAAAGAGGGAGAGTCGCGTGCTCCGAGCAGAGGCCACGATGCCGTCCCCGTGCGCCATTTGGTCGCATCATCGGCCTGCCCTACGGGATATTTTTACACCCCCTACTACTGGCACGAGGGCCCCGCCGCCGCACTTTTGCCAGCGCAGACCGCCCACCGGCACGCCGGGTCTAGGTCGGGTCGGCATGTCAATCGCTTGCCCATTACGTCGACGGCGAAGCCTTCTAGAAGCACGGGGCTCCTGGGGGCGACCTGGCTCTCGCCTCGTTGCCTTACCCCCCCCGTGGTGGGCCTGCCTGCGGCTCTCGCTGGCCACGCATCATGCAACCACGTACCCGAGCTCCCTGGGGGAACAGGAGCAGGGCTTGCGCGAGCCACGCCTCACGGCCGTTGTTGCGGTCGCTTAGCCGCTCCTCCAGGCGCTTGGAGCCTCTCTGTTGTTCGCGTGGTGAAGCAACGGATGGAAAAAAGCGTGGCAAACCGACGATGCGTGGACGTGTGAGATGAGATCAGGGACGAGAGCCAAGCAAGGGGGGGTGCGGCGCGGGCAGAGCAGCTGCGCAACCTCGTACAGGAACCCGAACCGGGGCCCCACCTTCCCTACTCGCGCGGAACGGGCGACGGTTCCGGTCGAATGCTTCTCTGCTTTCTGTTGACTCGGTGTTTCATCGCTTCCGGGCGTCGCGCCTCGTGTTGCGAGAGCAGCAGCAAGCACCTAATCACATGTCCCCTGCGCCCGCCCTGCCTATCACCAATAACACAATAATGAACACGGGCAGTGTGTTGAGACATGATCGCACACCTCCTGACTTAGATACTAGCACCGTGTTGCCACGAAAATTTTTTTTCTCTGTTGTCCGTTGCCGACCGAAGGACCCGTCGCCGCGCACATGGCCGAGTCTTGGGACCTAGCGCACGTTATTTGTAACTGCTCGGCAGTGTGTGGTGCCGATGTGCATGGCATGGCATGGCATGGCCGTCGTTCGGCGGTGCCTGCGGAATGGAGCCACGGGCCAGCAAGCCGGGCGACACTGGTGACTAGCAGCTGAGCTAACGCACGAGGGTCGAGGGAACGTGCTCGGCCCTAGGGTTTGACCGGGGGGTGCTGTGTATTGTATTGTAACTAGACCCGTTCGTCGGCAAAGGCACATGCTAGAATAACCGGCAACCGGCAACGTTTATTGTTGTGCGCGCCTAAACGCTAGTCTCACCACCAATTTCCACCGAGCGACAACGCCACCGCCGTCAAGTTCGTTGCAAGCACGTCGTTGGTCTCGTGCTACGGTTCCTGCAGTCAGCAGCCTAAGCGGGCCGGCGCCACCGCGGCCGAGCGAAAAAAAAAAAAAAAAGAGACTTCTGACTGCTGAGATCAGATCAGCCCCCAAAAAACTCGCTATCGGATCTTCGGAACATTATTCTTCTGTGTCGCACCGCAGCATGCAGGTGCTCAGGGGTACGTGCAGCAATGCTGTGGGACCGCCCCATGTTCCTTGTGGGCTTTGATGAGACAACCGTCGTACGGGGAGGGTCCCGCCGCTGCATAACACAAGCACCGCACACCGCACACTCGGGTTTCGTCCAACAAAACATTCTGAATCAATTCCCCTTCCTCCGCCAGTCTAGAACGCAGGGACAGCAAAGGCATATACACACGACGATAAGGGCCAATAAGCGATTGACAGGGGTGCGAGGCAGTGAGATAACGAAAGAAGAAAAGCGCAATTTCTATATCCGTGCTACGAAGAGCCCATAGTCGTTCTATATGCATACCCAGAAAAATGATGTGATGTGACCGCGTGCGTGAAAGGACATGAAGAGGAGGGAAACTGATTGGGGTAAGAACACAGCACCCATTAGATTTGTTGGAAACACATTATTCGCCCGCCCAAACTCAGCCCCCTCAAAACGAGGAATTGCAAACCAGGATGTGCCCCGATAAGGAAAACCACCGTCCAATGAAAAACCGTCAGCCCGGCGCAACGCCGCACACGCTTGGGGGTGAGGCGTTCGCAGTTAATTAAACATCAGAAAGCTTGAACTGATAACGTTCAGCTCACTGCGTCCAACCTTCCACAAGTGGCCGCAAGCCCCCAAATGAAACACGGCGCACGCCGCGCGTCCTGCTTTTTATTTTTTTACTTGTTGATAGGCGAGAGCGCTTAGAAGAGCGCGGCCAGGAGACCGGCGCCCATGAGCAGGGAGTCGACGCCGAAAACACCTGCGGCGTTGTTACCGTCAGCGGAGGCCGAAGCAGAGGCGCTGGGAGTGCTGCCGGGGGTGCTAGCACCGGCGGCCGAGCTGGCAGCCGACGAAGCGGAGCCCGAAGCGGAAGCCGAAGCAGCGGCGGAGCTGGAACCCGAGCGAGAGGCGGAAGCAGAAGCCGAGGACGAACCTGCAGCGCCGGTGGACGAGGCACCGGCCGGGGTGGAGGCCGAGGAGCCGGTGGAGGCGGCGGCCGAGGAGCCGGAGCCGGAGCCGGAAGAAGCAGAGGAAGAGCTCTCAGCGGTGGCGGAGGCGGAGGAGGAAGCGGCGGCGGTCGAGGTGGCCTCGGCGGAGGTGGAGGCGGGCTTGTCCGACTTGCTGCTGCTGGTCTCGGAGGGGAGGTTGGCACCGCAGTTGGCCGAGAAGTAGTCGTTCTGGTAGACCCAGGTAGGGCAGTAGTTCTCCTTGTAGCTGGAGTAGCAACTGTATAGCGGTGACGTCAGTGGGTGGTCTTTGGGAGAGAGAGAAGGGGCCATTGAAGGGTCAATGGCAGGGGGCACGTACGCAGACTGGTGGGCCAGGACGGAGCAGGAGCACGAGGTGACGGCACCGGTGGTGCAGACGTTCATGGAACCCTGGACCTGACCGCAGGACTCGAAGAGGCTGTTCGAGATGGGTGGTCAGTGAGGAGGCACAATATTGAATCGATGCACGGGGCAGTGTATAACTCACGAGATGGCGGCGGCATTGCCCTGGTTGCAGTCGGCAGCAACGACGCTGGTGAGGGCCGTGATGGCAAGAGCCTGGACGAGAGTCTTGGAGAACATTGTGGATAGATGTTGTGAACAACGAAAGTGCTGTATAGCGGTGGGTGGCGTAGAGTGAACGAGCGACTACGCTTGATGATACCACGAAATGGAGGAAATTGCTTTGACGGCCGGAAGAGCGAGCGTTGGGGCCATGGCTTTAAAGCTGGAGATTGTGCAGTGCTCGTATTGTTGCCGGAGCCTACCGTAGGGCTGGCTGCCGCCTCTCGCGCTGCGCCTTCCGCCCACTCTGTAAAGTTGCTCGTATTATGTCACTGTCGCCCGTACCGGCGCGGAATACCATACGAACGAGGGCGGATGGTCAAGCAGTTGGCCGGTGCGTAGGGCGCCAACGGCCAAGACCGGCCAAGGCCAGAAAAGGGGCAGCTCGCTCCGCCCAGGAGCTTAAAAATAGCCGCAGATTGGCGGCGACGCAGGTACATCACCCCATGACTGCCGGCCCTCGTGAAAGCTTCATTACCAGAACGCCGCAGATCTCGAGCGGCCACAGTCCGGCCCGATGTAGCCTAGCACGCACCGCATTGGGGTGCAATTAATTGCAATGCAAGTGAGCCACTGCTGCGGCGCGCCCGAGGGGGGGCTTCACTGCGAAACAGCACCCTACAATAAAAAGAATGTTTCTCCCCCGCGCTGACTTCTGCACCGCAAGATCCCGGCCAGTCATTCGTTACGTGTCACTCCTTTGACCACCAACACACGCTCGTTCCCTCGTTTTTTCACGCTAGTAAATCCTTCTCACAGTCCTTATCGCAAAAATGAAGTACTCCGCGCCCATCATCGCTCTTTTCGGCCTCCTTGGCGGCGTCTCCGCCACCATGAGCCCTGCCAACATGCAGGATACGGGAAACTCGCTCGCCCGCCAGGCTTTCGACATCAAAGATCTAGTCGTGCAGATCAACTCCACCATGAACACCGGCCCGATGCAGGTAAGTGCCCTCCGCTCTCTCTCTCGTCAGCGCCCAAGTGAGGCTGAAGGAGCATGTTTGCCCGACGTGCCGACGTATCACTGGTCCAACCCATGCTGACCATGTGGGTCGCTCCCTCGTCTAGGATGTTTTCGAGGAGATGGATGATCTGTACGATACCGTCCTGGCCAACATCCAGCTCATCATTGGCTCCGCTGCTCTTACCGAGACGAGCGAGGACACCCAGCTCGTGTACGAGGCATACTCCTACGTAAGTTATCTCCCACCGCCATCCGCCCGCATCCGCCACGCCGGCCCACCAAAACCAAGGCCACCGCCTCCCGTGTTCCCCGTGAATTTTTAATCTCTTTGCCGTGACGGTCGAAATATTACAATTGCCGAACGTCGTGACCTCATAATAAAAAAGATGTGCAATCCTCGCTAACAACCCCAAAGCTCGTCCAGGGCATGTTCGAGCTGATGGACGCGCTCGCGGGCTCGGCCGACAACTTCGTGGCCATGGACGACCAGAACGAGTTCCGCGTGCCGGCGTCGATCCGCGAGGTCGGCGGCGTCGTCGACGCCTGGATGTTCAACATGATCGGCCTCTTCCCGTCCAACAGCTCCTACTCGGACCAGGCGGCGAACCAGAAGAACCAGGTCGACTCGCACTTCCGCCGCTCCATCGCCGCCTACCACCTCGCCACGGCCAAGACCGCCGCCCCCTACGGCAACATCACCAGCATCGTCTCGCTCGACGCCCTCGATCTCACCAAGAAGGATGTCGAGTCATCCACCTAAGCCCGCGCCCCGCTGTATCTCATCTAGATGAGCATCTGGCTGCTGCGTTGTTCCGTCGCTGCCTGATTCTTTTTTGAATGCTGACGTGAGATCTGTGTGATGTGGAGAGGTGGAGATGGTGTGGATGTGTGGATGTGTTGTTGGTGGTGGCTGCGAGTGGCGGTGTGAGATTAGGCTGTGGCAGCAATGAAGGAAAGTAATAGCTATTTTCTCTTCGATTGAAAATATTATTTTTGACCTTCTACGTTGTGTAATACACTTGTAACTTTCTCGGCCAAATGCGTTGGCCCTTTTTTTTTTTTTTTTCCAATTCGTCGGTGAGAAGAGAGACAACAACACAGGCAGCGATTCAACAAGTCCTTCCGACTCGTGCATGCATCTCTCTCGTGTTTTGCCTGCAACCGCATTTCGCGCGCGCGTGCGAGTGCGAGCGCTGTGACTGACAATCCTCGTGAGAACACATCACTGCCTCTTCTCGCTTTTGCCGAATCTCCTCGCTCGGGCTGCCGATTCGGGTGATGAGCGGCGCGCGAATCAACCGACACGGGGGAGGGCCCGCGGCAAATCGCCATGCAGGACCCATGGGGAATCTTTCGAGCCGTCCCACGGCCCCCGTCCCCCCTGCAAAATGCTAATGTGTCGACAATTTTGTTTTGCGTGAAAGTATCGAAATTGTGGGTATATCTCTGAACGAAGTAGATGATCGCGGAAGTAATGAAGTTCTCGACCGAACGCTCGCGTGACTCAGGTTATGTTGATCTTGGACGGAAAACCCAAAAGACAAAAATGCAAAATGCTGCCTTCCCCAATATGCGTGCGTGTGTTCTGATATATCCCCCCTTGAACGCCATTTCTCCCAATGCCTGACTAGCGCTGTCCACTAGATGCTCTCATTACTTGATAAAGTTTTTTACAGAATTAAGATTACCAGGAAGACGGCGCTGAGTAGCGCCAGGCTGCTGGACTTGGCCGTGGCGGGCGCAAGCGACGACGACGACGAGCTCGAACTGTCCTCCTCGGAGCCGGATCCGCCCGTCGAGGGGTTTCCGTCGTTGTCGTCGGCCTTGATCGAGACGTCGGGGCAAATGTCAGCGAGGGTGCCGTTGAAGTACTGTGTCGGAACCCAAATCTAAACTCCGAGTTAGCGGTTTCTAGTTCTCCCCCTATTCTCCACTGTTTTTTCTCCGAAATTTCTTACCTGCGGCTCGCCGTCGGTCAAGGTGGTGGAGAAGACGCCGGCGTCGCCTGTGGTCTTAGTCTTGCACGTGACGACATCCACGATCTGCGCGCCCGCGTGGAAGTTCGTATCGCCGATCTCGAAGGGGCCAATGTCGTCGGCGTTGCTGCCCTTGTTGGTGATGACCGTGACCAAGCTCTTGTCGTAGCCCTTGCGCATCACTAGCACGTCGTCGTGGGCGACGATGGCCTTGGTCTTGTGGGTCCAGTACGGGCTCCAGTAGTCGTAGGTGGCGTTGCCGACGATGGCGTTGCGCGCCCAGTTGATCTGCTTGACCAGCTGGTACAGCGGCGCTGACGTGTTGTAGCCCGACAGCCACAGCGCCTCACGGTTGCCCGGATCCTCGCCGCCGTGGAAACGCTGCTCGGTGCCATAGTACAAAATGGGAATGCCGTCGCCAAGCAGGCCGAAGACCAGGGCGTTCTTCAGGTGCGAGAGGTCGTCCGTCATGTTGGCCAGGCGAGCAACATCGTGGTTCTCAGTGAAGATACCCATGATGGTGGGGTCGTGGCAGGTTGTGTCCAGGTTGTTAATGGCGTACGTGAGGGCCTGGACGGGGGAGCTCGAGTTCTTGAAGGTGTTCATGATCGAGTACCACATGGGGTAGTTGAGGACGGCGGACACGGCGTTGATCATGTAGTTGCAGATGTACTCGGTCTGCGAGGTGAAATCCTCACCGATGGTGTAGGTGTTGACCTTGGACTCGAACTCGCTCCAGAAGGCCTTGGGCACGTGCTTGACGGCATCGACACGGAAGCCATCGACTGCAGGGCGGTTAGTTGAGGTTGCACAGCATCTCGGCAAAAGCTTACCTTGATAGTCGGTCGTCACCTTGACGCCCCAGTTCTCGAAGTACTCGATGATGTCCGGATCTTCGGTGTTGATGTCGGGCAGAGAGAGCGTATCCCTTCCGAGCCAGCACTGGGCGGCGGTTAGCTTGTGCCGAGACGAGAAGGCGGTTGATACGCACGTTCTGGTAGTTGGTGGGGTTGCTGTAGTCGGTGATGTAGCAGAACTTGTGGAAAGCCGACTGGGTGTTGAAGGGCGCCGAGAAGTTGGAGTAGACAACGTCGGCGCCAGGGCCGGGCCATGCCAGGTTGTTGGCGACGAAATCAATCATCAGGTACTGCGGGGAGTCAGTCGAGGTTGGAATGCGGCGGGAGCGGGGTCTGGCGCACCATGCCGCGGTCGTGGACGGCCTTGGACAAGCTCTTGAGGTCATCTTCGGTCCCAAAGTACTCGTTCAACTGGCTCGGGTCCTGCTGCCAGAAGCCGTGGTAGTTTTCGCCAGCTGAGGGCCAATTGCCCTCGATACCTTTGGTGATGGGCGAGATCCAGATCTGGTTGTTGCGAAGTCTGGGTCAGCCGTTTTTCTGAGACACTGGTCGCGTAATGCGACAAACTCACAGCGGTGAATCCCATGCCCTGGATGTAGTCCAACTTGTTCTCCAGGCCCTTCCATGTGCCGCCGCAGTGAATCTGTTCCTCGACATCGCATGCGGCGGTGGTTGAGCCGTCAGTGCGGGCGTAGCGGTCGACGATGACCTGGTAGATGGAGCGCGACCGCCATTGCTCGGTCGTGGCAGCGAGGGCGGGCTGGAGGAGCGAGAGTGCGCCGAGGGCGGCGATAGCGAGCGACTTGGGTTGGAGCGTCATGACTGCGTCGAGTGCAGCAACATCAATTGCAGCACCTATTCAAACACCGCGCCGGGGAAGTTTAACGGGCTGTAGAGGATCAAAAGCAGAGGGCCAGTCGGCAGACCGCGGGCCGACTGGCATTTGGGTGGTGGCACGGGGGGGTCCAGGAGGCTTATCCGGGCGGCGGCTTAGCTTCATGCGACGTGCTGGGATGGTTGCTCGTATAGGTTTGATTGATGGGCGCATTACTCAGGCGAGCCGCAGGCCCGGACCGGGGGGTGCCCGATCGGGCCTGGCGCTATCGCCCAAGCGAGCGGCCTTTTTCGAACGTCGCCCACATCGCCCGCGTCCATCGCCCGCAGTCGAGGCCCATGCTCGCAGCGCACTCCGCCCTTCTCGCCGCCCGCCGTGAACGCTCCCGCCCGTCGCGCACGCCGTCGCCGCACCGCTCAGATGCCCCCTGTGCCGTCATCGCGCTGGCGCTGTTGGCACCCACCGCCCCGCGCCCGCAGTGCCTCCGTCGGCCGCAGTCCCGCCTCTCGTGTCATTCGTATCCCGGCAGCCCTGCAACATGGCATGGGGGCGTGCGCAGCGATCCACCGGCGTGGGGCGGCGCTCGCTTGGCGCTCGTGTCGAATTCTCGAGAAACGGCCGTGTTCTGTAACGAATCCTAATACGACGCCCGAAACGGACTCCCGTGCGCCCGCCTGAGGAATTCTGCGGCGCAACGCCCCCGTCACCACGCCTGCAGGAGCCAAGCCACTGCTCCTTCCACCGGCCTCCCGCGTTTCATTGGTGCCGCCGGCTTATTTGCCTTTGACATGAGCCTCGATCAGCCCGTGCCGGTCTGCTAGGGCTCCGACTGTGTCTATCAATAGTACTAGCCCACGGACGCTCTCCGCCGCGTGGATCCCAGCCGAGCTCCAGTCGGCTTATCTGCTTGCTAGCAAAAGTCGCCCGTTTCTTTCTCCAGCAACGTTGATTCAACAACCCAACCAGATCCATCCCCTAACCTCTCCCCCCCTGTTCGTATTGCGGTTATGCCTTTGCCGCAGAGCAGCTACATCAGGAGCAACTAATTTGAGCGAACAAAGGCTAAAGACCGGCACGGTACTAACCGTACCTGTCAAGCTCTCCACGAAGCAGAGAGAAGTCTCCCCTCTCTTCTGCTCCCTGCAGCCCTACACTCGCTTTCTCGTTTTTTCTTTGCATTATGGCGCGGTTGGGTCTTTCGTTCGCTACTCTCGCTCTCTGCTTAATCCAGGTTTACGCTCTGCCGTACCTCGACGAGTACGCAGACTGGAACCTTAATACCAAGCAGGGCGAAACCGACCCGACCAAGTACTGGGGACAATGGGAAAACCACGACTTCCAGCCGTCGCCAGACAACTGGCGCTTCCCCTTCTACACGCTCTTCCTCGACCGCTTCGTCAACGGCAACCCCTCCAACGATAACATCAATGGCACCCTTTTCGAGGTCGACATCACCTCCAACCAGCTGCGCTATGGCGGCGACATCGAGGGCCTCATCGACACGTTGGACTACATTCAGGGCATGGGCATCAAGGTTCGTCTCTACCCACGCGCGCTCTCCCGCAGCGCTGTGACTGACGCACCGACAGGGCATCTACATCGCCGGCAGCCCCTTCATGAACCTGCCGTGGGCCGCAGACTCGTACTCGCCCACCGACCTGACCCTGCTCGACTGGCACTTTGGTAACATCACGACATGGCGCAACGCCATCAGCGAGATCCACGAGCGTGGCATGTACGGTACGCAATGATCTTCAACGATGCGCACGGCGATCGGTGCTGACGCGCAAACCAGTGATCCTCGACAACACGATCGCCACCATGAGCGACCTCATCGGTTTCGAAGGCTATCTCAACGGCACCGCGCCCTTCAAGTGGGATGAGCACAACGCTGTCTACAAGACGTCGAGGCGCTACTGGGATTTCGACGTGTCCAATGACCAGAATGACGACTGCAACGTGCCCAAGTTTTGGAACAAGGATGCGACCATGGTTGGATCCAACGTCACCGACAACTTCAAGAGCTGCAAGAAGTCCGAGTTTGATCTGGTGAGTGATGCTTTGAGCCGCTAGCGCCACCTGTCCGCTGACCCCTCCCAGTTCGGAGACGTCGAGTCGTTCGGAACCTACCCCGAATACCAGAAGCAACTGTCCAAGTTCTCGTTCGTCCAGGACCGTTTGAAGGAATGGGACCCGACCGTGTTGAAGAAGCTGAAGCTCTATTCGTGCATTGCCATCAACATGCTGGACTTTGACGGCTTCCGTATCGACAAGCAGCTGACCATTACCCTGGAAGCTCAGGCCGAGTGGTCGCAGGCTATCCGCGAGTGCGCCGCCAAGGTCGGCAAGAAGAACTTCTTGATTTCCGGCGAAATCGTGTCGGACAACACGCTTGGATCCATCTACATTGGCAGGGGCAAGGAGCCGCAGATGAAATGGGCTACCAATGAGGAGTCTTACACGGCCAACCTCACCTGGCCGGAAGCGCCCGCCATCTACCAGCGCAACACCAGCGCTGTCGATGCCTGGGCCTTCCACTACACCGTCTACAGAAGTCTTTTGCGTTTCTTGGGCATTGACGGTATCTACGAGGCCGAGCGCGATCTCCCCATCGATTGGGTTGACGCGTGGAACGAAATGGTCAAGACCAACGATATGATCAACGCCAACACGGGCAAGTTTGACCCGCGCCATCTTTACGGAGCCACCAACCAGGACGTTTTCCGCTGGCCGGGCATTACGAACGGAACTGACAGGAATTTGGCTGGCCTTTTCGTTACGACCATGATTTTGCCCGGAATCCCGCTCCTCTTCTTCGGCGAGGAGCAAGCTTACTACGTCCTTGAGAGTACTGCCGACAACTACATTTTCGGCAGACAGCCCCTGTCCTCGTCTCTTGCCTGGCAAGACCACGGCTGCTACTCAATTCCCTTCACAAAGTACACCAACTTCCCGCTCAACACGTCCCTGACTGGATGCAAGGACGACACCGTGAGTTACGATCACCGTGATCCCTCGCATCCCGTCAGGAACGTCATCAAGCGCATGTACGAGCTGAGAGCCGCTTTCCCGACGCTCAACGATGGTTTCGAGCTGCAGAAGCTTTCAAACTTGACGTACTGGGACTACTTGCCCGGTTCGAAGGGAACAGGCACGGAAATGGGCGTTCGCAGCGTTGTGAGAATGCGCCACGAGGCCACTCAGGACTTCTCCGGTTCCGGTGCAGGTAACTTGCCCGTCTGGCTTGTGTACAGCAACGATAACACCACGACCACCTACACTTTCGACTGTTCGGACAAGAACAGGTCTTTGATTGCGCCCTACGATTCCGGAACCACGGTCAAGAACCTGTTCTACCCCTACGAAGAGTACACGCTGAAGTCATCACCCCTGGAGCTTGGCCTGGAAGACCAGACTGGCGCCAACGGCTGCTTGGATGAGCTCGAGATGAAGCAGTGGGGCTTCAAGGCTTTCGTGCCGGTTGACGATTTCGTCGATCCCAACCCGGTCGTCACCAAGTTTGTGCCCGGTCACGACTCCCGCATCAAGGCGACGGCGGAGAAGGAGGAGATCGACATCGAGATCCACTTCTCCCACGAGATGAGCTGCGACTCGCTCACGAAGGCCATTTCCTTCACCTCGGATTCCGCCGACGGCTCGTCTCCAACCATCTCCAACGCCAACTGCACCACTATGAGCAACACCACTGAGTACGACTACAACGGTGCTATTCCCAGCGCCTGGAAGTACGCGGCAACGTTGAAGGATGTGGCTCACGGTGTCCACCGCATTACCATCACCAATGCGACCACCACGTCTGGACTGAAGACCGGAACCAAGGACCACTTCATGATCCGCGTGGGCGACGAGCACAACCCCATCACTTTCCCCAGGACTGCCAAGTTCTCGACCACTCTTGTGGGTGGATCGAGCGACAATCTGATTGTTTCCCACAACGCGGCCGGCGCCACCAAGTTCCGCGCGTCGAGAGATTGGGGTTCGACCTGGACCGACTGGCTTGATTACACGGGCGAGAACTACACGATGCCTGCGTTGAACTGGACCGGCACCAATGCCCAGAAGTGGGATGGCGAGCACGTCATTGTGCAGTACTGGGGTCGTCTTGTTTCCAGCAGTGCCCACCAGCAGGAGGGTGATCTGAACAGCGAGACGACGCGTGCCTTCCCGCACATCTTCGTCAACGGTCCTTACAACCAGTACGGCTACGACGGTGGTCTGCACAACACGGCGACCTTGAACACGACTGGCGGTGGCGGTTACCACTTCGATCTTGCTACTGAATGGCCGGCCAAGGTTCAGCTCAACATCTGGGGCATGAATCCAGATGGCAAGCCTGACCAGTCTTTCATCTACGGTGATATCGACGGTGACGGTGTCCTTGACCGCCTTCCCCCGTCTTCGCTGACGTCCAACACGGTGAACATTTCGAGCCTTCCGTCCAGCCCCTACACGGCGTACAGGCTGGCCGTCTCTTACGATGGAAAGTCCTTGACTCTCCAGCCCACCGGCCACATGGGTTACCAGCTTACGCTGTTCATTCTGCTCTGGGTCATTCCCGTCCTGACTGCCGCGGCCGTCATTTGGCTCTACATGAAGTCGTTCTACCAGGTCAAGTTCAACACCAACGGTGTTGCGCAAGCAGCCAAGGCATCTATTCCTCTTGCTCTTCGTCGCAGGATGAAGCGCAAGGCCGAGTACGAGAAGGCGGCTATGGAGTCTACTCCCAACCTGCAGGTCACCACTGCGCCCGGCTCTCCTGGCGATGTCTCTGCTCTCGCTGCCGCAGCTGGTCATGGAAAGCGCCGCGCTGTTCTCATTGCCACCATGGAGTACGATATTGAGGATTGGAACATCAAGATTAAGATTGGTGGTCTCGGTGTCATGGCACAGCTCATGGGCAAGTCCCTTGGTCACCAGGATCTGATCTGGGTCGTTCCCTGCGTTGGTGGTGTCGACTACCCCGTCGACGAGGTCGCCGAGCCCATGTTCATCACCATCATGGACAAGGTCTACCAGATCAACGTCGGTATCCACAAGCTCCGCAACATCACCTACGTTCTCCTCGACGCCCCCGTCTTCCGCCAGCAGACCAAGTCTGAGCCTTACCCGCCTCGTATGGACGACCTCGACAGTGGTATCTACTACTCTGCATGGAACCAGTGTATCGCCGAGACGGTCAAGCGTTTCCCCCAGATCGACCTGTACCACATCAACGATTACCACGGAGCCCTGGCGCCGCTGTACCTCCTGCCTAACCTCATTCCTTGCGCTCTCTCGCTCCACAACGCCGAGTTCCAGGGTCTCTGGCCCATGAGGACGCACGCTCAGGTCAAGGAAGTCTGCTCGGTCTTCAACTTGGATGAGGAAATTGCCAAGCGCTACGTCCAGTTCGGTGAAGTCTTCAACTTGCTCCACGCCGCCGCCAGTTATCTGCGTATTCACCAGAAGGGTTTCGGTGCCGTCGGTGTCTCTAGGAAGTACGGTAAGCGTTCGTTTGCTCGTTACCCCATTTTCTGGGGTCTGCCGAACATTGGTTCTCTCCCCAACCCCGATCCTACCGATACCGGCGAGTGGGACAGGAATGAGAAGATTGATGGCGATGTTCCCGTTGATCCGGCCTACGAGGCCAGCCGTGGCGAATTGAAGAGGCAGGCGCAAGAATGGGCCGGCCTGAACCAGGATCCCGAGGCTGAGCTTTTTGTGTTCGTCGGTCGTTGGTCTATGCAAAAGGGTGTCGATCTCATCGCCGACGTGTTCCCCTCGGTTCTCAAGAATTACCCCAAGGTTCAGCTCATCGCCATCGGTCCCGTCATCGATCTGTACGGCCGTTTCGCGGCCATCAAGCTGCAGAAGATCATGGAACTGTTCCCCGGCCGCGTCTACTCCAAGCCCGAGTTCACTGCTCTCCCGCCTTTCATCTTCTCCGGTGCTGAGTTCGCTCTGATTCCGTCCCGTGACGAGCCCTTCGGTCTGGTCGCTGTCGAGTTCGGTCGTAAGGGTGCTCTTGGTGTCGGTGCGCGTGTCGGTGGTCTGGGTCAGATGCCTGGTTGGTGGTTCACTGTCGAATCGATGACTCCCAAGCATTTGATCCGCCAGTTCAAGTCTGCCATTCACGACGCTCTCGCCTCCGACACCGCGACCAGGGCCCAGATGCGTGCTCGTTCGGCCAAGCAGCGTTTCCCCGTCGCCCAGTGGGTCGAGGATTTGGAGACTCTCCAGTCGACGTGTATCAAGATCAACCACGAGAACGCTGGCAAGCACAGGGGCCTTGGTCTCTCCTCGCCTTCTATGCTCAGTCTCTTCGGCAAGTCTCCCAAGCTCTCGCCCAATGCCTCGCAAGTTTCGTTCGGCATGGGCACGCCAACTGGCTCCCGTCCCGTCTCGGCCGCTCACCTGTCCGTTCCTCCGCACTCGCCTGGCCAAGCTTCTCCTCGTCCCGACGACATCTACTCGCCCGCACTCAACTCTCCCGCCTCGTCTCCCGGCCAGAACGACGTTCTGCTGCCCCCTCCCCCGCTTTTGGGCGCCAACCTCGTTGGTGGTGGTTACGACAGAGGAAGTGTGGCAAGTTTCAACACCACCTTCAGCAACTCGTCGGTTCTCAGTTTGGACACGGTTGTGGGTTCGCGGCACGACATGGCTCTTCAGAAGGTTGACCCGTCTTTCACCGACGCCAATGGCTACTTCTCGAGGGAATTCGAGCAAAAGCTGGAGAAGCTCAACCCGAGCACATCGGAGAACCAGCTGTGCATTGAGGACATCCTGATCAAGAGCGAGAAGAAGTGGCACAACACTTACCGCGATGCCAAGCTGGGCAAGACGCTGGACGATAGCTCTATGCTCTCGCTCGGCCTTCCCAACACGCGCCCTTCGAGTCCCGCTCCTTCTGCTCTCAGATCGGCCAGTGGCAGAGACAGCCCCTTCGGCGGCCGCGATACCATGACCGAGATGGACGACGCCAGCGGCAGCTACTCTTCGTACGACGACATGCACCCGCTGGGCAATGGCTACGACACGCCGACGGGAATCAAGAAGTTCATGATGATCAAGCTTGGCGATTGGCCCATCTACTCGCTCTTCCTGGCCCTTGGTCAGACCATCGCGGCAAACTCGTACCAGGTGTCTCTGCTTTCCGGTGAAATTGGTCAGTCGGCCACTACTTTGTACATCATCGCGACCATTTTCGCCGTCTCTTCGCTGGTGTGGTGGTACCTGTTCAGGAGGATCAAGTCTTACTACGTCCTCTCTCTGCCCTTTGTTTTGTACGGCGCGGCTTTCTTCTGCGTTGGCGTTGCTCCTTTCGCCACTTCGACGATTGGAAAGACGTGGGCGCAGCGTGTGGGCTCGGGTCTCTACTCGGTCGCATCTGCCAGTGGTTCCATCTACTTTGCCCAGAACTTTGGTGACGAAGGTAAGCAATACATGCACTCTAACCTTGCAGGCATGACTAACCGTTTCTATAGGTGGTGCTCCCATCAAGACCTGGATTCTCCGCGCCTGTCTCGTTCAGGGTACCCAGCAGATCTACATCAGTGCCCTCTGGTACTGGGGATCTGCCCTCACTCAGCTTTCGGACTCGGGTGTCGAGACGCGAACATCTACCCCCACGGCCGTCATTGCCGGTGTCTGTCTTCCGCTGGCCGTTATCTTGTGGGCTATCGCTGCCATCGTCTACCTTGGACTTCCCAACTACTACCGCCAGATCCCCGGTGATGTGCCCGACTTCTACCGCTCCCTGTACCGCCGTAAGATCATCATGTGGTTCTTTATTACCGTCTTCGTCCAGAACTACTGGCTCGCCGCGCCTTACGGCCGCAACTGGCGCTTCCTCTGGACGACCAACCACGCCAGCGCTTGGCAGATCGCCATCCTCGTCATCTTCTTCTTCATCATCCTCTGGGCCGCCGCATTCTGGTACCTCGGCCGCCTCTCCAAGTCGCATTCGTGGATCCTCCCCATGTTCGCCATCGGTGTGGGCGCCCCCCGCTGGGCGCAGATGCTCTGGGGTGTTTCGGGCATCGCCAACTACATGCCCTGGATCGGCAACCAGACGGCCTCGGCCCTCGTCGCGCGCGCCCTGTGGCTGTGGCTCGGCGTTCTGGACGCCCTTCAGGGTGTCGGCTTCGGTATGATGCTGCTGCAGACGATGACGCGTTTCCACAACACCTTCTCCCTCATCGCCGCCCAGTTCATCGGTTCGGTAGCGACTATCCTCGGCCGCGCGACGGCGCCGGATCGTCTCGGCCCTGGACCCGTTTTCCCCAACTTCGCCGTTGTCGGTGCCTCGGGTTTGGCGAACGCCAGCTTTTGGATTTGCTTGTTGATGCAGCTCGGCATCTGCGTCGGCTTCGCGACCTTCTTCAGAAAAGAGCAGCTCATGAAGCCGTAAAAAAAGATCATCACCTTATACCACCATATTATGCGACGCAACGCACGCGATTTTGTCACGGCCATGGCACAAGATTTTTTCCTTATTTTTGTCAAGTTTTTGAGCATCTCTCAAAGAAGCATTGCGGTTTTTGGAATTTTTGTTTTTTGTTTTTTCTAACGGTTCGAAACAACATCCGATACCTTGTACATAGACCTCTCTACATCCGAGAGCGACCGATTCGACCATCCATCAATCAGTCGACAGCCTACCATCTAGAACAAAAAAGGTTTATATATAATGAGGGCGGAACTAACTATTTACGGAGAGGGTTTTGTCACACACATATTCATCCGGCTTGGTGTTTGTTTTTTTGTGAAGAGAGATAATCGTTTTTTTGTTTTTTGTTTAGCATTTGGGTTTTTTATTGACGAGGAACAACAACAACCACAAGAGTTTTATACATATCTGTATAGACAACTTTGTTTTTTAGCAAGCATTGCTGTCTATAAAAATCGAGATACCCTCTATTCTTCTCTTCGCTTTTGAATTTCCTTCTGTCTGCTTTGCTTTTTTGGAGTGATGTTCTGCTTCTTGCTTTTGGTTGTTGATGAAGCGTGTGAGGGATGGGCGTTTTTGTTGAAATGTGTTGATGTTGGGGGTGTTGGGGTTCGCCTACGTCACGTGATGTGATGTGACTTTTCTGCAGTTGAAGCGCGTCGTCATCTCGCGTAGGCAGGGGGCCATTGAATAGGCCTGTTCCTGTTTCGTTGCCGTCAATTGAAAGAAATCTTTTTCAAAACACATTATGCGATGCAAGCCGACCGCTGCATCTGAATGCTACTTCCTATCGTGAACGTGTGTGGCGCGTGCGTCGTCATCGCCGTCGCCAGCGTTGTCGTCATCGTTATCGCCGTATCTTTGGTCCAGACCTGCCCATTATGGATAGCGTGAACGGCTGCATGCGGATGTCGTGGTAGCATCAAGGTTGTTCCTCGTTCGATTTGAGACAAGCAGGGTGGATGAGTTGACGGTAGTGGGTGGGATGGGGTGGGTTTGGGATAAATATAGTGATTGTGGGTTGTTCAATATTTTTTTCTGCACGCTAAGAGTGGTGGGTTGCGTGGTCGAAGAGGGATCTGGGCTGGGGTGGGGAGGGCGAGGTAGGGTAGGCGGGCAGCGCAGAAATCCCAGTTCGGCGCCCTGCATGTCGTCTCTCATGATCGATCATGGCGCCTTTTTTAGACCTGCGCCCTATGCGAAGCTTTGAGACATTGGCACTGCATTTGTAAACGGCCACGTTTTTGGTGTGCGGCAGAGAGAATGCAATCGAATTGTCTGTTTGCTGGCTGCTGTGTGGCTTTTGGGAGGGCGGTATTCTTGACCGGGGAGAACGTCGCCGCTCAGAGCCACTTCGAGCACCTTTTTTCGTCTCTTTCTACGAGGGTCAACGTTACCGATTCTGGAATGCTCCTATTGGACGCCGGGTTGGTCACAGACGTGCAATGACTTCTAGGCCCGCGCGACTATGGGAAGGCTTTTGTTATGCTGGTGGGAAGGTCGGAGCCCTTTGCGCTGGATGGTACTCCCTCTCTTGACTGGAGTTTTAACCTAATGGCGTAAAGCATTGCGGAGTGTCCCGAATATGATGATGGGATCTAATCTGGTGCCATTGTCAGTGGTGGATCGAAGTGTTTGCAGAAATTTCGTACCTCTACATTAGGTCTTAATTAGTATTGGGTGCTTGGTACGATGTTTGAGCTATTTACGCGCACGGCAATTGTCGGAGCTCCGTGTTCAAATGATGTTGGCTTGTTCAGTGGCCGCTTCGTATCAGATATGCTTCTACTACGTAAACCTGTCGTCCCTCGCGGAGAGATTCTTGAGTGGGGTATAGTTAGCTTTGTTGTAGGGTCTGCTATTGTTCGTATTAGCCTCCGGCTGCAAAAGTCTTGTATGCTCGTCCCAAGATAGTAATTTCTTCCCTAAATGTCCGAGGTCACTGTGCATCTACATGCGTATATCACTATTCAGCGTTTCAGTCCTAGCTGGTATGGGTCAGATGGTGAAGTTAACTGATTTTTACGACGGGAAAAGGTGGGAGCCAACCATTAGCGCCCACGTTTCTACCAAAGGAAACAGGGATGTCATCGCCGGACACACAGCCATACCAATAAACGAGAGCAGGAATGTTATGATGACTATCCTGCCTCAAGGTTGAAGTAGTTGTGGGGAACAGCGGGGCGGCTGCTCTGTGTGCCTCGTGATTGCTCATCGTGGTTGCCTTAAATGGACGACATATGTTCCGTGTTTCGACAATGACGAATGCTAAGAATGCCAATACATGTCTGTACGCTAGGCATCAATTTCCAATCTATTTTTAATGCTGTGATCAGGAGATCCTCTAAGAATTGAGCTCAACATTGGGCCGTCTCTACCTTCGCCGTCCCGTAAGGGTGGCATCCACGCGAGGGTCTCTGTACGGGGTCCCTGTAGGACCCACAGGAGCGAGCCGCTTTCCACACATGCTCGGATGTTTCAAGAGGCTGGTCAGAGCTGCCGCTCAATTACCAAAGTAGAATGTGTTAAGAGAGTCTACCTGTCATATCGTCCGTATATCAGTAATTCTCTGTCCTGTAACCCTGCTATTCTCCGCGCCAAGCAGTAAGCCAAGTAGCTCTCGTCTGTAAGCCCTTTACACCTCACGAACATGAAAAGTGCTGGTTCCAAGACCCCACGACGATACCCTGGTGCTGCCCTGCTATATCATCTGATCATGCCTAAAAATGAGGATTAAGCAGCACACGGGGACCCAAGCACCCCAATGCGGCTCAAGCATCATGCGTTAGATGTCGGTGCAACTGTGTACTATATTAACGGATTAACAGAACGGTTTCATCCATTTTGTTCAGGCAACAGGCCAGTTGATGCCACCGGCCGACCAAAAGCATGGTTTCTACAATCGAACCTTTTCTCTTTGAGCTGAATACCGCAGTTGGCCAGGCGAAGGATAGCACCCTTCCGGAATAAGCCAGAATGGAAGCGTTGCAGGCCGCAACCAAGCTCGCCGCCGTGCTCGAGAAGCCGGAGGATGCTCTGCTGAAGATTGCGGTACAGTGTACATTTCTCCCCTCTCAATTACGGAGCCATATCTGACAAAATGTCCAGCCGGCGATATGCATGGCCATCCGATGAGGTGTTCAGATGAGCATTTTCTCTGTGTTCTCCGAGAAAGAAGAGACGTCGGCAAAGGAACTTGCGAGCAGGCCTGGCACCAATGAGGTGTTGATCAGTATGTCCATCGGCCTCACTCTTCAAGCAGATGCTATAGCTGATACATCTTAAAGGACGACTTCTGCGCCCGCTCACAGCTGCGGGCTACGTCGCTGAGAAAGGCCCCAGCATGTATGGTCCTACTTCCATCTCCAGACAACTGCACCAGAGGGTGACAGAGGGAATGGTGAAGTTCATGTAAGCCATATGTAAGAAAAATCCACCAGAGTATTTGCAAAACTAACCAATGTCCTCCGCAAAAAAGCTGGGACCTCGGCATGCCGTCCATTACCGCCGTACCCCACTGGCTGAACCAGCACGGCTGGCAGCTCAACCTCGCCGACGCGACCAACGTACCCTTTCAAGCCGGCCACAAGACCGACCTGGACATGTTCAGCTTCGCCCTCGCCAACAAGGAGAAGTTCTGGGACGACATGAACACCTTCTTCGAGGGCGACCGCGGCAGCCGGCCCCATTTGACTGAGTGGTTTCCGGTTGAAGACAAGCTGCTCGATAGTAGTCTTCTGAGGCCTGATGCTCCGATCATCGTCGATGTTGGTGGGGGCCGCGGCCACGATATCGCTGGGTTCAGGAAGCACTTCCCGGAGCTGCAGGGAAGGCTCGTGTTACAGGATCAGCAGCCGGTGCTGGATAGCATCGTTACGCTGGATCCGAGTATCGAGAAGCGTGCGTTGGATTTCTTCAATGAGGCGCCGGTGTCAGGTATGGCTTCTGTCCTTTTGTTTTGAATTGTTTAAGTCTGTTCATGCTTTTGCTTTTAGGCGCGCGGATATACTTTCTCAATTTCATCATGCACGACTGGCCGGATGAGGATTGTCTTCGGATCCTCGAGAATGTGAAGGCCGCCATGGAAGAGGGCTATTCTCACCTGGTCATCGAGGAGTTTATCCTTCCAGATGAGGGATGTTCTCTGCTCCCGGCTGAATGGGATTTGATGATGATGATTTATTTGTGCGGAATGGGGAGGACGAAGAACCATTGGACGAGTTTGCTTGAAAGAACAGATCTTGCTATTGAAAGATTCTACATCCCGCCTGGAAATAGTCAGGGCATCATCGTCGCTAAGCTAAAGAAAATTTCTTCATTCATGTCCAAAGAAACGGGGTGATGTCGGGTAAAATATAAGATCAATTGTACGTGGAAGGACAAAGCTTCGAAAATCTAGTTTTTGCTCGATGACCCGTCCATGTTGATCTAACCTTGGCGAAACCAGCCCTCGTTGGCATATCCTCTTATAATTTTCTGCATGTAGTAGCTGTGATAGAAATATCAAAATCAATGGGGTAAGTATCTTCCTCTTTTCCAGTGTCCACAAGACCTGTCTGGGTCAAGAGTTTCATACATTCCTCTAGACACACTTCTCCCTTGACTGTGCCAATCCGTCGCCGAGATCGCGCCGCGTCATAAGCCCACTGCAAATTCTCTCCAGTACAGTCTCCACACTCAATGAATAACCTCACAGCATCCGTGTTACCCACTTTGGCGGCGTGCGAAATGGGAGTATCCCAGAACGTGTCTCTGATGTTGACACAAGCCCTGGCCGCATCGAGGTTCAGTCGAACTATTTCCATATCGGTCTGACTCGCCGCCTCAGAAAGTGCTGTCTTGCCGTAGCAGTCTTGTAACGTTGTATCGATGTTGGGGTGCTCTAAGAGGCTCCTCACGATCTGGCGCTGACCGTTCAATTGATGATTAGCATCGTGAAGCGGTGTTCTGCCTCTCTCGTCCTGGATATTTGGGTTAATAAAGGGGGACTGCATTAATTCGAAGAAAGTAGAGGTGTGTCCTCCTTGGACTGCGAGGAGCAGCGCCGTTTTATGATCAAGTCGAAGATTGACGTCGAAATATCCGTTCGGAAGTATGTTTCGCTCTTCCAGTGGGCTGATATTGAGCGGAAGTGTAGAGCTTGATGCACCGCCTGGACAGTCGTCTCCCTGGGGCTGGCCGAACTTGCGTTTGACTATTGATTTGACGATGCCAGAAATGCCATTTTCAGCAGACCAATGGAGAAGAGAACTAAAAGAATCCAGTGTAACGGGGAAATCTCCGTTGAGATATAGCTCAATGCAAGGTGGTGTACCCAGTGCAACAGCAAATTTTATGAGATGCACTTTACAAAACGGCCAGCCCAGGCTCGTAGTGAAGTCCGATTGATCGATGCCCTCAGCGTCAACATCACGAAGATGGCTTGCCAGAAACTTGGAAATGTATGGGCGAAGTGCATGTCGGTCGATGGCCGTATCATCTTCGTTGGTGGACTCACTCGGTCTTTGGACCTCATCACCGAAGTCGTCCATCAATATATAACGGAGGCATGACCGTGTGATGAAGTAACCAGACTGCCCACTCGAGAACTTATGCCTGGCACCCTCTAAGGTTGGTAGTCCAAAGTTCAAAAAGTAGTCCATGACCGTTTGATGTATCAACTGCACTTTTGAGGACCATGAGGGGCGGGATAAGGGTGTTTCTTTCTCCCAGAAACCAAAGGAATTCCAGGAAAATTCTCCAAGGGGCTGTGGGAGGACTAAGGGAACTAAATCCTCCAAGGAAGAAGAGGAGGTGCCGAAATTGTGAACCAAGTCCAAATCGAATTCATCCGTTGAGTCTTCCTCCTCAAACAAGTTAGAAGGACAAGGTATATGATCCATTCTCAACTCTTTCGAGACGATAACCTCAGCAAGGCCGCGAGAAATGTCGATTATGGTGTTGATCATATCATCCGGCTCTTTTCTAAAGTCTGTTCGGTGGTATATTTCGCTGATAGATCTTTCGTTTGTCTCAGGCGATAGCATGATAGCATACTGCAGCTCGCCAATTTCGAGAGGTCGTTTGGAAAAACAGAGCCAATGGAAAAGTCGATGTGCTAATCGAAGATCGTCAGGGTCAGCATCCTCGAATAAGCTTTCGTAAAGCTCGTGAATGTCTTTCGGTAATGCTCGAATCTTTTCTTGTATCTCAGCAGCTGTGCGGCCCTTTCGGTGGAATTTGACTGATTCGATCGTGACTATTTTGGCCCATTGGAAGTTTCCTCTGGCATTGTTGATGATTTCGTTGGCTAAAACCGACCGCTTTTTCTCCTGCATGATTTGGAGCTTTGATACAACAAATACTGTGATATCATTCGTGTTGTTGATTGCAGTTTGTATCTTGGAGCCTTCAGAGAACAGATTTGGATAGTGCCGGCATGAAACAAAGATTCTCAGGTTAGTTCCCACAGAGCTTCGAACGGTGGCGGTAAGATAGTCCTTCAAGTAGTCCCTGCCTTCTTCTTCGCACTCGTCGAGAGCATCAATGAATATAATGATGGGCTGTGCTGTGCACGCTCGACGAAGTTGCTCTTGCAAGAATGAACCAAGCCATTCTAGCTTCCATATGGGCTGACGATCCGCCTCTTCGTATTTACTCACAATTTCGGTCCAGTCAACAGGGAGACTCCGGAGAAGTTGGCAAGCGAGAGACCGTAAAAAACCAAGTGCAGTCTTTTGAATTTCAGAACCTCGGCCATGGAAGAAATGCGTAAAAACAACGTTCCGGGTTGAGAGGGGACCGTTTTTCATGGCCTCGACCGCGTGCTTTGTGAGCGTTGATTTCCCGGTTCCTGGATGGCCCTCTAACCAAAGTAAGCCTTCGCTTCCCTGGAGCCATGACTTGTAGTTTTGATGCTCCAAAAGCCATTCACAAGTATTGTCTCGCGCAGTCACGATCTCGTCCTGTCGTGAGGTCCTCTCAGGGAAATCCAGGGATGATAGGCAGCCTGGAAGTTGTCAGCGAAAACTGTACTGGCGGCCGCGACGATGCATGTGGAAAGCCCTACCCTTTTGTTCTTTGGTAAAGGTCAATTTTCGTCGCTCTATACTGGACATGTTATTGAAAAGTTCATTAAAGGGAAAGGAATTCAACACTAACTGTGCCCATTATCGTACAGGTAGGTTTGAAGACGTGGCAAGACATGGTTGACATATACAGGGTCGTTGCGGCTACGAAATTTCACAAGTCCGGAATGGTCTCGATCAATCGGCTGGACAAAACGCTCGTCTCTCTCCCAGGGGCGCCCATGTGTTGCTGAGGATCTATCCACTAATTTGGCGAGTGGCCCAGACATCTTCCATTTACCATCAAGCTTGACAGCAGTCCGAGACGTGGAAGTCTCATAGTACGACGTTATCTCCAGCACGTCAGAGGCAAAGCTTGGTTTAACAGAGTCAAAGGCTTTCGACCACTGTTGCGCTTGCCTTCGAAGATCTGCGGAATTAGTACCAAGCGAGCGGAGAAAGTCCTCGTTGGCTTGTCCTTCGACCATGGGGATCAAAGACGTGATGTCCATCCCTTGATTGGGTGTTCCAAAAAAAAGGATTGCCCGAATGGAGTTCAAGAGAAGTTCTTCCTCGACCTTCGGAAGGGCAGACATTTGACATAATGCCTAGAAAATGTAAGCATTCAGAAAATAGGTTATTAACCATCAAACAAACCTCTTTTACAATCAATCCACCCAGACTATGGCCCAAGAGTACCAGAGGTTTCAAAAAGCCGCTCTTCCAGTTTTCCTTCAGCAATGATCTAAGTGCGTCTTTGAAAGACAACCCGAGATCCTCAAGGCTCTGGAAAGAGGTACTGTCTTGCAGTGTTGTATCGTATCCATAAATGAAGATTCGGGCGTGTGGTATGGAGATGGGGAGATCATCGCGAAGCCACATGAAGTCCCCGCCTCTGCGCTTGAACGACCCAAAGGCATGGCCACCCAACCCAGACAATGCAATCAAACTAAACCTTGTCAACGCTTTTCCGACAAAGGTCCAGGGGTTCTTACTCGCTAGTGTACTCAGTGTTCGTACCCGAGTGTAGAGGCGTAAATCCGTGAAAGTGAGTGTCGAGATCCAAGGAGAGTTCCTCAACGATTTCGTCGAACTCTTGGAGCAATGGGCTAGTTTGAGCGATTTTTGTCGGTATCTGTGAGAAACTCAAGGTTGCGACAAGTGCCTGCCTCACAGGATGGTCGGCGAGCGACTTGACGGTTATTTCCGTATCAGGAGTTACGTCGAACGCCTTTCGGACAAGTTGCTCAACCCTTGCTCCGTCGATTTGTGATTTGTCCCAGTCGCGCTTTCCCAGGATGTGTAGCCTGAATGTCGTCTCGCTGGAGAGGTCCTGTCTACTTTTTGGCTGGTCCGCTGCATAAGGCTGGGAGTCAGCTGAAGACGGTGGCAGGTCGGAGCCGACATAGCCATGGCCACAGCTGCCGCTGGCCATGACCTTTCGGACTTGATCGGGCCCCAGAAACGACAAGAGGGGTGCGTATCCGTCGTGAAGAGACTCGATGTTTGGTGGTGGAAAGGATGGTGGAGGCTGACGTTGAGTTCGCTAGGCTGCCATTGTCGGTGGGGTCAGCTGACGTAGCATTCGCGTGTGCTGCAGGGGTAGGTATACATCTATTTCATTGGTCAATCAACGTGTCAATTCGCTTTCGGACTAATCCATCCTTAGCGCAAAACCGACTAGAGGTAAATAGTCAGTAAAGAGTGCAGATCAATTCTGTTCTGCCGATGGCAAGGGCTCATACTGAATAGCATCTTAGTCTCCCGATGCGGCAGCTAGATAGATCCTTCGGCATTAGATGCGAGGAAAATAGATCAAACACATGCGGCTCTTATCAATCACATCGGATAAGATTTCCTTGTAGGCGGATCGAACCATGTGTCTAATCGCGTCTATCGAACCGACATCACATGAAGCCATTGACTGGATTCAAGAGCATTCAACCCCTCCAACAAGCAAGACTATCGCGAACTAGTATATTGACTGACCACACCACATTGAACCTCAACAGTTCAATTCATCCCAGTACTAATTTGCCCTCGAAGAGGCCTACGTTAACCGGCGTAGCGTAGTAGGTTAGGCTTGGTCTTACAAAGACCTGATCAACGAGCTCCCCCACACCCCTCCCCCCCCAACCCTACCCCCCCCACCCCACCCCCCCCCCCCC
>JAUJDW010000184.1:0-47425 GCA_030512325.1 Lasiodiplodia hormozganensis | reverse complement strand
CCTCCCCTCCCCCCAGCCGGCGCCTCACTCTGACAATCTCTCATCCCGGAGGGCGCGTGTGACGCGTGGCGTAGGCAGGCAGTTGGTGGAGTCCGTCGATTTGGCGCAAGTTTTCATTAATGCAGACGGAGAAATTCTTTATCGCTTTAAAGAAGGTCGACATCGGGCGCCTGAAACAGCGAATGCGGCTCACGCTGCTGCTGCTTGGGGCTCAGAAGCCCGAATGATTCGAGTCATTGCCCCCAAGCCAAGCCGTTCACTTGCGCAAAACACTTCACGATTTCTTCACACACGAAGCAGAAACACTTCAAGATAATCATCCAACACGTTCATTTGTCAGACATACAACATTTGTTCGAAGTTTTTCTCTTCTCCTCTGTCTACTAGTGAAATCTCCAAGACAACCAAGAACAAAAGGCGCTTTATTTATACAACAGAAGGTTTTAAAAAGTGCAGAAACAGCAGGAACTATCGTTCAGCCAAATTTCCCATCAGAAGTAGTTAGAATCTCCTTCAAATCATCACCAAGCGAGACGACGCTTAGAAGTCACGAGCGTGGCGGCGAGCCTTGGAGCTGGTCGAGCCGGCGGTGAAGTAGTTCTCCATGACGTACGAGAACCACTGGAGGATGTCCTTGACGGTGAAGTTGTCAGGGATGGCGGTCTCGGGGGTGGCGACGCCGCTGGCGGTGGGGATGGCGGTAGCGGCGACGCTCAGGACGGAGCTGGGGATAGCGGCGGTGAGCTCGGCGGCGGCGGTGGTGGAGGAGGCATCGGCAGCGGCGACGGCCGTCGACAGGGTGGTCGGGGTGGCGGCGGCGGCGGCGGCCGAGGTGCTGGTGGCAGCGGTGGTGGCGGCCGGGGTCGAGGCAGCGGCGGAGGAGCCACCAGCGGCGGCCGTGGCGGAGCCAGAGGAGGCGCCCGAGTAGAGCGTAGGGCCGGGGATGACGTAGGTGGAGAGGGTCTGGTAGATGTTGATCAGGACACCCGGGTCGTCCTCCTTGTAGAGAGCAGTACCGAGGGTACCGCCAGTGGTGAGGTCGTCGGTGCCGTCACCGGTGATCTCGAGGTTCATGCACTGGGGGTAGTTCTGGGCACCGTCGGCGGAGCCGGCGCCGTGGAGGGCGATGATCTCGTGGCGCAGGACGTAGCTGCCGGCCTTGATGCTCGTGGGGATGGTGGTGACCCAGGAGTTGTTGTTGGCGATCAGGTCCTCGGCGGCCCAGGTCTGGCTGTCGACGTTGAGACCACCGGCGTCGATCTTGACGAACTCGAGCGTCTCCTTGTCGACGGTGGTGCAGTCACCACCGCAGTTGGCGAGGTAGGAGATGACGGGGCCCTTGTGCGACTCGGGCCAGTCGGTCCACTCAATGGTGATGTCCTGACCGGCAGCGACGGTGGCGCTGGTCTGGGCGTTGGTTGCACCCTTGTGGCAGATGATGTTGGGGTCCGCGTAGGCCGAGGGGGCGACGAAGCCGTTGTCAAGATCCTCGGGGATGGCCCAGCCGATGACGACGGGAGCAGGGGTCGTGTACTGCATCGACGGGTTGTAGTTCTGCGTGTACTTGCCATCGATGACAATGCCAGAGACGGTACCGTGGGCAGCGGCGGTGGCGGCGAGGGCGCCGATAATGCCAGCGTTCTTGAACATAGCAGACATGTTGATGGTAAAGGAGGTGCTGAAAGGATTGGTTGGTTGTTGGCTGAACGAAGAGATGGTCTGCTGTCAAAGCGATAAAAGAGATCCCAGCTTCACGCAGTGAAGAATGATCTTTTGGAAAGAATGTGTGAGGTCGGAGACCGGTGAAAGAACGGACGTAGACGGAGAAGGAGTGTGTCTTGGTGAAGAAGAAAGCGATGGTATTGTGGGCAGAGCCTCAGCTATATACAAGGCACGATGGAGTTTCGGCCGTGGCTACGGAGCATAGGTGCGGAGATGAGCACGGCGGCAGCTGTGCTCTGGCGTTTCATGGCAGGGCAGAAGCGAACGGGTGGTGAGAGCACACTGCCGTGGAGGGCGATCGGGAGTGGTCGCGGCCACGGAGAATAGCCGATTGCGGCAGAGTGCGGTGGGTGATAGACGCAGGCATGGCGGGCAGGGGGCGTTGATGCATTGGCGAGATTTGAGGAGGTGTTTGGATGGAGGCTCGTCCGCAGTCCCGCCGTTTTGGCAGCCACGCCCTGGTCGCTTCGCTTTCCCAACTCGGCATGCGGGGCCTGGCCGTTGCGCTCGCTGGCTTCTCCTCCTCTTCCACCAACACCGCCCTTCGTGATGCACGGCTCCCTACGAACGCGAGCACAATGGGGCAGAGCGCCAAGCTTTGCGTCCAACCCTCCGGCCCCTTACCGCGCTCCAAACACTCGCCGCACAGGCATATTCCAGGCCCCTTCGCGTGGCAAACATCGTCGCATAACCGACGGCTGAGGCCAAGCATGAAACGCCGCCAGAACGCGGTCCCCACCAACCAAGCCCTGCTTCAGCCCGCCCAATCTATCTGACGCCTGCCCGCGGCAGCCAGCCAGCCAGAGTTCGCCATTTTGTTCCATGCTCGCTCTCGGCCCCAGCCGATTGCGCAGCCCGCCTCCCGAATCTTCGGATTTTGCTGCCTCCAACTTGGCCCCCGCCAGGCCAAGCTTCGATGTGCTGCTTGCCTGATGATTACCCGGATGTTCACGTCGGCAGCCTCCGGTCGTCTGCATGCATGATGGTAGCCGCGCGCGACAGGAACCGAGCACTGCTGCATCCAACCCACGCCCGGCCCGAGGCCTGCACCCTTCCTCGCATTTGATGCCGAGAGCGAGAGGAGACTGCCGGCGGTCAGTTTTCGCACCAATGGTCGGGGCCAGCCGCTGCCACCATCTACCCGCCTCCTTGTGCCATATCGCTCGCCCATCGTCGCGCCCTATCAAGTCTAGCCCATTCGTCATGTTGCCTATAGCGAGTTTCCAATATAAAACACCCTTTTACTGGGGCACCGTTTTTTCCGAGTCAAGTCCCCTAATCCCGCACCGGCTTGGTGTGCCGTTCACTTTAGTTATCCTCCCTTTCTCATTGGGGTGGGGGAACGCCACCAACGCAATCCCGTTCCCACATGTCCACGCCTCTTTTATGCTTCTTTATTGGACCTGTATACGGATGGGTCCGCCCAATCTCGCTGCTCCTTTTTTTGGTCCTTCGCGAGCGTCTGGCGAAGCGAGATCCCAACCCGCTTTCGGACTTCTCGGCGCTAAGAACACCTTCCTTCGGCCTTAGCCTCCCTGTTTTGTGTGACACATCACTACCGAAATGCGCTGTTCATGCCTTGGAGCCTCAGCTCTGGCCGGAACCAGTGGCGGTGTGTGAGAAGCGTTGGAGCAGCAGCCGATGGATAGCTCCGTTGGCTGGAGACATGCTCCTGACTACGATACCGAGGCCAACCCCGTGACTAGACCTCTCGGAAGACTCAGTGTACAATCACTCAGTCATGTCTCTCCTCGAAGTCCCTTTCCTTCACGATGTTGCAGCCGTCGCCAGCGACGCTCCATTCGTTTCACCGCAGAAACCAATCAAACCACGCCCATTAGCCCCTTGAGTACACTCAACTCTCACCCCACAACCCCAGAACTGCCGCGATTCTTCCCAAAAACCCCTCGTTCAGTTACCCTCGAGAACCTCCAAAGGTCAACGTCAACATAAAGCCCTTCAGCCAAGCAACGCAAATCCCAACCTCGCCAATCGCTCTTGGTGTTCCTTGCTTCTCCACAGACCGCAAATCCATGTGCACGCCTTAAAACCGTTTCCTGCATCCCCCCCACAAACAGTGCGAGAGGATCCCGCTCCGCCCCAAAACATCCCTACCGTCATTCAGGGTAAGCTAGGTAGCAGTAAGGCTGATACAAAGCCAAGAGCGAACAAGCAGCAGAGCATGAAGAACACCCCAATCTAGCTGCAACCACGAAACTTCTTAGCGATCGGCGGGGAGCGTTGATGCAACGATACACGAAACGAGAACCACCCCAGATTTCGCGAAAAACAAAAAAAGAAGCAGAAGCAGCAGCAGCGAAACAAAGTTGATCCCTGGCGACCGGACGGCGGCAAAAGCGACCATGCTGATCCCTTCTGCCTGCCAAGAAAGATCCTTACCCGCTCGCATGAAGACAGTTGGCTATTGCGAGCGCTGATCACCCGCGCGAGGTGGAGAAAGAGAGGCGAACAGAGGCGTGGAATCGAGACGCTGATGAAGGCCGCTGCTGGGCGACAACCTGGCACATCGCGCGAAGCGCCTGGATTGGGGCGCGTAGAAAATAACCCTTTCACCTCAGCCAGCCCCCCTTCGTCGCTCGACCCATGATCGCGTACACCATTCTCGCTCATCCTTGCCCTCCTGAACCTGCTCGTCGTAGAACTGCCAACGCGGCAACTTTCCATTCGTCCTTTCGACTTGACCACGTATCCGAGTCTCCGCCAAAAAACCGGAAAGAGGTCCGCTAGGGAGCAAGGAGGGAAACAAGAATGTATATCGAGCATGAATAAGGCATATTGGCCAGCAATGCGAAGGGCTTATGGAATTGTGCAGGTATACGGGAGGCAATACATCGCATAGGGAATGTAGGCAGCGCTTGTAGGTAGCACGGCAGTAGCAGTCGTAGTAGCGCATGGCACAAACGCGAAGGAATACAGACGCGAGTGTGCAATTCAAAGAAGAGGGTAGTATGAATAAAGGGGGGGTTGCACAAATCCACACACACAAGGTCCTAAGAATTTTTTTTCCGGTCATACACTTGATTCTTAGCACATATACAAACAAGATGATAAAAACAAAAGACGATACACGTATATCAACCCAGAAACGGAGATTGAACCTTGACACAGAAAAAGAAGAGTAAGGGGGGCGGAAAGAAAACAGAACAGCCGAGATGTCTCTAATGCCTCTCTCATTCTCAATCCACTCGCATGACATGCCATATGTCAAAAATCATTCTTCCGTTCATCTGCCACCTGTTCATCGCATACACGCACACAGCACACAGGAGACACACACACATGCACGCACGCACGCTACGCACCGTCTCGCAAACCATGCCACCGATTCAAAGGACCAGCCATTGTCATCAAAACACAAACCCCCGAAAAGGGAAACAAAAAATGAAAGAGAACCAGTCACCCGAGAGAGAGAGAAAACGGGTCGTCTCTGTTTACCTAAAACGAAATCCCCTTTCGACGTTTTGCCAAGAGTGAAAGTCTTCCTTCGCTGCCCCCCTCCCCAGCATCTATTTTCCAAAGAGAGGAGAAGATGGGTGAGCGTGTGAGCAGATAAAAGAAGTAAACAAACAAAAACAACTCTTAGGCCAAACCTCTTGGAAGGAAAACGAAGATGGCAAATCCTATCAAAAAGATTTGGAAGGATCTGCTCATCTCAGAAATCAAAGCAAAAAAGGCCCAGATGAGAGGGGGGAAAAAACCAGGGGGGAATCACTGATACCGCCGTGCCAGCTCGCCTAAAAATATCACAAAAAGCAAGGAATTAAAGAAACAAGGCTCTCCCCCGTATCGTCTGCTGAGAAGATGGAACAGGGAGTGATGATGATAATGATGATACTGTAATCAAAACTAGGAGGGGGGAGAGGTGATGAATGGGGAGAAAGCCGAATAGTGTTTATGCAGTGTTGGGAAGCAGAAGGCTGTTTTTTTAATGCAGAAGGGTTGTTCGTTAAAACTGTGTGCAATTGAAAGAAGCAGAAGTCGACTTAGTGTCGAGTAAGAAAAACGCCCTAGGCTATGTAGGGCTGGATCTTGTAACCCAGAGGAAAGCAGAAGTCAGAATCTTCTTCTCCAAATCAAGCCCTTCGTACATGACCGAGTCCTTGGCCATGGAGGGCAAAAAGCCTTAGAAATGCAGGATGCTGAGAAGAAAATGGTAATTTTTTGGTTCCTTTTTTTTGTGTCCCGTCAACCGAGAAAGTAGCCAGAACGGTCTTCCGTATGTCCAACTGTTGTACAAAGAGATCCATATAGTCCAACACGAGTAAGACTACTGGACCTCTCAAAGAGGGCCGTTTTTTTCTTTTTTGAGAGCTTTGGTACGAGTCGTAGCAGCAGCCTGGTCCATGGTCTACCGTTTTTGTCAAAGAATTTTGGCCCTTTTGACGGTTCGTGATGTCTGATGATAGAAGTTGGTGGGTAAAATAAATGAATGACAAAAGGCAAAGAAGTAAGACTCTTGTATCAAAGGACCTGCTCCAGACCATCTCGCTTTTTCGTCGAAGAGCTTCCGCCCCGTAAAGAGGCAGAAAGGAATGCACTCGTCGAAGCTCGCAGGTCTCTCTGGTAATCGTAATCGGTCCGTCGTGAAAATCATGAGGTCATGAGGAGAGAAAAAACCAAGATGCAGGAATAAAACACCATCCTCAGGCTGGAGGAGCCTAGAAGAAACCGCCGTTCTGCTGATTCGGTCCACGGAAGGGGGAGCCGTTGTAAGGGTTCATGCTTTGCTGTACATTGTTCTGAAGGTTGGTCGGAACCTGAGGGTTGGACAGGCGGTGCGGCTGAGGAGAGGCAAGGTTGGTGCCATAGCCGTTGGTCATGTTACTAAAAGGACTCTGCTGAGGAGTGGCACCAAGCGAACCAGGGAACGCGATCTGTCCCGGACCAGCGCCCGCAGTCGGCGTGATCTGACCGCTCGAGTTAGTGCTCATGCGACCGTCAAAGTCCTGGATCTTGCTCATGATGCGACGGCCGTAAGGAGTGGCGCGAATGGCGTTGAGCATAGGGCGGATGGCCTCCACGAGGCGGATCTTGGTTGGCGCATCGGCGTAGTCAAGAGCAGTCTGGACGACGTAGTTGGCGTACGAGTCACGGATCAGCTTCTCAAGTTCACCAGGAGTGAGAAGCTCCTCAATCAAGTGGCGCTTGGTCTCGGCGTTAGAAACGCGGATGCACTTCTCAATGACGTTGGAGCTGAACTTCTGCTTCGACAGCATGGGAACGCTTCCACGGAAGCTCCGGCACAAAGGAACCGTGAACTGCTCCTCCTGGAGATCGAGGATGTACTGGACGACGTAGTTGCCGAAGGGATCCTGGACCAGAGAGTAGGCGTTTCCAGTAATAGCGCCAACCAGTTCGATCCTCTGGTCGCCGGAGGCATGGTCAATGCAACGCTGAAGGACGCAGCAGCCATGACGGTGAGTGCCGACGACAACACAAGACTGGCCAACAGCCTCGAAGATGAACTGCGAGTCCTTGGAGCCAAGGTGGTTCAGGCACTTCTGAATGACATGGTTGCCATTAAGATCCTGAATAAGCGTGACAACGTTGTGACGCAGAGCCTCGATGATGATGTTGATCTGCTCAGCAGTGGAGACGTACTCGATCATCTTCTGCAGAGCCCTCGTGCCGTGCTGGTTCAAAGCAATCTTAACCATCTGGGGAGCCGCGTTGCGGACAAGCGCGGTGCGCTGCTCGTCATTGCAGAACTCGTACATCTTCTGGCACAGGTAGTTGGCGAAGGGGTCCTGCATCAGGTCGACAACATGGTCCTTGGTAGCCTCGAAGATCTTCTTTACAATGTCCAAGTTGCGGCCCTCAATTTGCTTCTGAAGGTAGCGGCAGCCGTGCTGATCCTTGCACAACTCGACAATGTCATGAGGCATAAGAGAATCGAAGTTGTAGTTCGTCGTGCTACGCATGTGGTCCTCTTGGTTCTGCATGCGGCGCTGCTGGATGACACGGGCCTGGCTATCCGGGAAACGAGGCTGAGCAGGAGCCTGCTGGACGAAAGGCTGCTGGAAAGGCTGTCCATATGGGTTGAAGGGAGGGTACATCGGGACCTGGTTGTAGGGAGCCTGGCCATTGATACCCATGTTCTGCATGCCCGCGTTGAGAACCGCCATGCCATAACCACCGTAGTAAGGAGCGTTCGGGTTGTTGTATACCGGAGGGCTGGTGATTCCATTGCCATTGGAGGACGAGATGGTAGTGGCGGTGGGCGAGGAAACTCCAGCAGTCGTTGTCGCGCTGTTCGTACTAACGCCGTTGGTTCCATTGGTGAGAGCAGGACCGAAGGGAGCTGCGTTAGCTTGAAGAGCAGAACCCATAGAACGGAAAGCGGCAGCTCCCTTGGGCTCATCGATCCTGTTTTCGCCGCCAGACAACTCGCGGCTGTGACGGTTGACTGCATTCATAGGAATGCGACCCATGCTAGCGTTGTGGTTGTGGAGGTGCTGCTCAGCGTGCGAGTTGACACCATTGCCGCCAGGAGTGCCATTAAGACCATTGGTGCTCTTCATAGTAGGAATATCGTTGGTCGAATACGACGACTGAAGCTTGGGCATTCCATTGGTGGAGCCGTTGGGCGGAGTCGCAAGCAGTCCAGGGCGCTTGGAATCGCCGTACGGGCTGAACCTCACCTCCATTGAGTGGCGGTTGCTGATGGTCGAGCGCCTGGGAGTCTCCGTGCCATTGGCACCAGAACCATCGAGACCGAAGTCGTTAGACTTGTGCAGGTTGTTGACCGGAAGGCTGTGCTGAGCATGGCGGTGACGCGACGCCGTCGGCCAGCCGTTTGACTGAGGATCGGGGGAATGCGAGGAGACGGAAGCGAGGTCCAACGCGGCAGAAGAGGCGGACAGCTGCATGTTGTTCGCACCTTCCTGACGGACCAAGATCGGGAACTTGTCGTCATTCGAGTTCATCTGCTGCAAATAACTCTTGACATCAGGCGAGGCTGCAGGGTTGTCGTCGTCGCCGAACAGGAAGTGGGTGGTGTCAATGTGACCGAGAACCGAGGTCAGGTCTGGAAGGTCTGTAGAGGCGCGGTGGCGGAAGTCAAGACCGGTGACAGGAACCGAGTTCCTATTGAGACTTCAAAACTGTCAGCTAAGGTTCGCTCGTACGGACGCGCCAGACGCGCCGGAATGCGGTCTGACGTATGGGACGTGGTGACATGCAAGGGCTCGCTAGAGTCCGGCGCATTGGGACCTCATGCACGGCCAACGGAGTCGAGACAAGAGACGCAGATGCCAACGAATCGAAATTGCCAAGTGATCCCAAGCAGTGACACAAGATGCAAGTGAGAAAGGGAGAAAAAAAACTTACGCAGCACCGGAGCGGGGGTTCATGGTGGAGATGTCGTACTCGTAGTTGTCCTCTTCCTCATCAGATCCACGGCGGGAGCCAGGCATGGACTTCGAGGGGATGTGTGAGATGCCCTGGGTGAAGGACTGGCCGGGAGAGGTGATCTGAGAGCCCGACCTACTAGGACGAGTCGAGCCAGACTGGTAGCTCTGCTGGGGTGAGGTCATGCTTTGCATAGAGTAGCGCTGAGGACGGGAGAAAGCAGAGGGAAAGCCTTGGTCACGGTACTCGGGAGGCGTAGTGGGTTCGCTCTGGTGACCAGCGTAGTTGTTGGTGTTGGTGTTGTTCCGGCCCACGTCCTGAGAAAGGCGGTTGTAGTCGTTCTGAACGCCCTTGATCTGGAGATCGTACAGCTCCATCTCGGCCTCAAAACGGCGGCGCTGCTCTTTCAGATATTCGTACTCGGCCTTCTTCTTTTCCAGCTGGGAGATCTGGAAGTTAGCACTCTGGTCTGAGGTAGTGTCCGCAGTGACAGTGGACTCTGAATCAGAAGGTGAGACCTGGACCGGCGCCAGGTTGTCGTTCTTGCTAAGAGTGGACATTTTGGGATGGTGAAGAGTAGCGGTGGACATGCGGTAGAATATCTGGAGTGTAGATCTTCTGGCAACCCGGCGTGCAGTGCAGATGCACTACAAGATCTTGGCAGGCGAGTTGAGGCGAGGAAGATTTGAAATGCAACAAGATCTTCCTGCAAAAACGCAATGCTAGAACGTGCCGGACTGCAGATATGTAGTGGGTGGTAGTTGGGTGTGCGGATGTGGAGGGGGTGTGGGGGGAGAGGCAGAGGAAGTGCAGGATGGGGGGCATTTAAACGCAGGCAGGCGGACGAGTGGACGGTGACCTCGTGCATGCCCCGCCAGCAGATGGACAATAGTGGCAGGAACCAGGAAACAGGGCATTCTCACTTACCAGCTGCACTTTATGGTACGTCTGTCAATCAGTTAGCGCTATTGTTCTTCTATTGTTCGCTCAGCCCACTCGAGGTTCCGCCCCTCGGCCGCAACGGCGGCGCATCCCCGCCCGCTCGCGCAGTGAGTGCAGCGACGACAGCGAGGCTGCCCCCATTTATCCAATCACCCGCCCGTCTCACAAATCGGGGGCTCCAAAGACAGAAAAATATCACACGTCGCACACGGCGCGCTTCGCGAGGGACCGGAAATCGCTTACCGCAGATGTCAACTCTGTATTCTCGGCAGCCTGCCTCCGCTGCTGGCCAATTGGCGACAATGGGGAGAGTGTGGGCATGGTGGGCACCGTGTTGGTCGTGAAGCGTCTCGTCAGGCTGCCGCGGGCGTCGTTCGCCGTGGACGTGTGGGCCTGCATCTGGCTGGCGATGCTGCGAATGGGCGAGGTAAAGCTGGGGAAGGTCGACTCCTCGCGCGGGGACTGGGGGCTGCGAAAGCGACGGTCCTCGGGGCGGTCCCCCAGGCCGTTGGCGAAGGCCATGGTGTTTTACCTGCGTCGCTCTCAGACATCAGCATCCGCATGCTCTCGCACCTCGCAAGGGCGCTCCTCGCTGGCGGTGTACCTGCGCCGCGCCGTGGCCTCGGCAGCGACAGCGGGCCCTGGGCGGCCACGCAGCTGGCCGGCGGCGGGAGGGGTAACGTACAGGCAAAATGATACACGGGGCCGCGGCCCTTGGGGGATTCTCTGCGGATTTCGACTGCGCTGGGGGGCGCACGAGGGACTGCGCTGGAAGAGCCGCCTGGTGGTTGTACAGTACAGTGCCTAGTCGGTGGCCTGGTTAGGGCAGCAGCTGGCCGGGGCGCGGGGAGCAGCGCAGTCGGCCCAACGCGCAGCTGGTCGGTATAGTACAGGCGGGCGATGGCGGCACGATCTTACAAGTACAGAGAAGCGAACGATTGTTGGAGGAGCTGGGAGGCCGGACACGAGTCGAGGTGGTCGTCGGGAAAGCCAACAGCTTGCGCCGCCAGCGGCAGCCGGACCCTGGGCAGCAGCCCTCGACCGTCTCCCCAGTCATCGGGAGCAGCGCTAAAGCACATCGCAGCCCCCAATCGCCGTTCACCATTTGCTACAACACGCCATCTTTCCCGCGCCAGCACTCCCAGCACGCACATCCCAGCCGCCTCGACACCGCACGATATGCTTATGCTGTCCGGATGCAGGCCGACTCCGTGGGCCCGCGCTCCATGTCGCTGGCCGCGCGCCCCAAGTCCGTCGTCATGCCACAAGAACGCCTCCCCACTCGCCCCAACGACGCGCGCTCACGTCACTGGCGGATGGCCTCTGCTCGATCGACGCCGGCGTCCTCTCGCTGACCTCGCTCCGATCACAGCCGTCGCCCACAGCAAAGGAAAGCGGTCAGGGCCGCTGACTCGCCACGCTTTTCTGTCGTCGAGCCCGCTGCGGGGCTGCCGACCTCAGCGAATCCAGCGCAGTCGAGACGCTGCCTTGGCACCACCGAGACAGGAGGGATCTTTGTGCGACCGCGGGCGATCCGTTCGCGAGGTACTGGCGACCAGCCCAGCCCGCCCGACAGACCTTCCTGCTGCGGCACGGCGCCGCTGCCCGTGCCCGCGCGTCTGAGCACTTCGCGGAGAATGCAGACAACGTGATAGCCCACGCTTTCACCGCTTCTTAAACAAGTGCCTGGCTAGACTCGAAGCAGCTAGGTAAGCGGCACTCAACCGCCCCCTCTCGCTATCGATAAGTAAACGGCCGGAGCTGCGAGGCTGGCTTGGGCTGCCGCGCTGCGCCGCCGGGCATGGAGTCCCCCGCCAACGCCTTCGAGAACGTGACCATGACGCTCAACCTACCCAAAGAGCACATGCCAGTCTGCTAGCGGGCGAGTTGACGGTCCGAAGCGTGCAAGAGCTAATCGCCCCATCATGCGGCGACAGCCTCAAGCGCGCTCGTGACAAAAGCCCATGCCAGCCCTACCAACCTCGAGATTTTGCTCTGGCCGCGCGGTGGTGCGTCCGCCGGGACGATCTCGAGATTTGCCGAGCACGGGACGAAGTGTGGGTTTCGCTTCTGCGGCTGTGGATCTGCAAACTGCTTTCGCGCCGTGACTCACCTCGACGAGTCGGAAAGACGGCGGGGGGCGGGCGCTTTTCGACGAGGCTGGAATGCGCTGCTCCAATTTTTTATGGTTGTGCGTGGTGTGTAGGACAGGACCTCTCCGAGGCACGGCGGGTGCACCAGCGCTGTTGTGCCCAACGGTTCAGCAAATTACACCGCTGCCTTAGGCTGCTGTGGCGGAAGGGTCCTTGGACGCACCTGTCAATTTCTCGCACGTTGCAAACACAGGGCGCTTCTAGATCGCTATGTATGGTGACAGGACGCTTGTCGTTGGTTGCTGCAACAGAACCCTTGATGGCCGGGGTCGGAGCAACACTGCCATGTCATCCCCGCCAGCCAAAGTGCTGCAGCTGACGGTTTAGCGTGAATACTCTTTTAACAAGCAGAATGATCCGTACGCAGGAGGCTCCCATCTGGGCGCGAAGCTGACTTGCGGACTTTCAAAGCTAATTACCAAGCAGCTGCCTCAGCTCTTTTTTTTTTTTTTTTTTGCCTGTTTGATTGTCTGCTTCGGCGCTGAATGTCGGCTGCGGAGACACTCCGAGGTGCATTGCCTTTTAGAGGAAATGCGAAACGCGGATTCCAGGCGGCGCCAAGCGTTATGTCGTCAGTTGCGACATGCAAATGATTCCTCTGAGTGAAACGCTTCATTTGCCGGCAGCCATGCGATCTCTCATTTGTGTGCAGGTGTAAACGAGAGTAAGCCGGGTCAGGGACGCATCCACGTGGAGCCGGTCCGCTCACGGCTTGACGTGGCAGCAACAGTGCCACGAATGGCTCGATATTTGCATCGGAGATCTCTCTACTTTTTCTGTAAGGTACGGTCTGCGGCCCTCTTACATGTGGGAAGAGGTTATTGAAAGTAAACCCTGACAAATTGTAGTTGCAAACTTCTATATCAATGCCGACTGACTCGCCGGTTCTGAGGTTTACCACGTAGAACGCGGATTGTAATAGATGAGTTCCCATGAAGAGGCTGTAGCTACTAACCAAAACGACCGTAGAACGCGCTGCGAGATTGCACTACACGGCTGAGAAGCGCACAATATTTTGATTGGCCTGCGCATTGCCGTAGCTCGAGTGAGCGAGATCTCTGGTGTTGCTCATGTACTCCACTGAAGGAACAGTTGATTGGCGCGACGCAGACACACACAGAGGATGTACCGTCAGGACGCTTGATACATGTCCGCTTCGTAGTAGTTAGCCAGATCGCAGGTCGCGCAAGCAAAAGAGCGTCAAAAATACATGCTGCCGTCGGTTTTGGTGGTTGTGATGAGAGCAGCGCACCGAGGTAGTGGTCGCTGTTATCCTTATCGGGGCGGCAACGCCTGGCGACCGCCGCCAAAATGCAAGTCTTGGCGCGGAGCTCGAACTTCGCGACCGCCCTCGACGTCGCAGCAGCACAACTTCATCCACGTCTTCGGCATCACAACCCTCCACCCACCCCGCCTTTCTTTCTCACAAGCCTGCACGACTGCGCTCGCCAGCCGAGACTAGTCAAAATGTCGGGCAACGCGAAGAAAGCGGCGAGCAAGAACGCCTGGCGCCGCGCGAAGGCGAAGAAGGAGAAGGCCGAGGTGAGCTGTTCCACAACTATCCCCCATCTCCGCGGCTTGTCCGACTAACTTCAGTAGACTGCATCTTCTAGAGAAGTTTCTGAACAACCTGCCATTGCCGAAAACGGTGTTGCGCCGCCCGCAGAGCCCGAACCCGAAGCTAGACCTGATAACGACGCCGAACCTGTCACCGACGGCAACACTGCTTCGTCTCAGGCTCTCGTCTCCATTCAAGACGATATCAGCTTCGACGACCCGCTCTATGAGCAGTTCAAGGATGTTCTTGAGAGATTCCAGGAGTTCGAGAATGCGGAGAAGAGTGACAGTCAACAGGTTCAAAAGCCCGAGGTCATGTGGGATGAAGATGAAGTCCCGGAGGAAGAAGACGATGATCAGCCCAAGCAGCTGTCAAAGAAAAAGAAGAAGGAGATGAACAAGTTGTCCGTAGCAGAACTGAAGGCCCTGGTCAGGAAACCTGAACTGGTCGACTGGACCGATACCTCTTCACCCGACCCTCGCTTACTCGTCGCCATCAAATCTCACCGCAACGTCGTCCCTGTCCCGAGCCACTGGTCGCTCAAGCGCGAGTACCTTTCCTCGAAACGGGGTATCGAAAAACCACCCTTCGCCCTTCCCAAGTTCATTCAAGAGACTGGTATTGCTGAGATGCGCGATGCTGTCCTTGAGAAGCAAGACCAACAGACATTGAAGCAGAAGCAGAGGGAGCGCGTGCAGGGCAAGCTGAACAAGCTCGACATTGACTATCAGAAGCTCTATGAGGCCTTCTTCAGATTCCAGACGAAGCCCGAGCTGACTAGATATGGCGAAGTGTACTACGAGGGCAAGGAGTACGAGACCAACTTGAAACACTTGCGTCCCGGTGAGCTTAGTGAGGAGCTGAAAGAGGCTTTGAACATTCCGCCTGGTGCTCCTCCGCCCTGGCTGATAAACATGCAGCGTTTCGGTCCTCCTCCTTCGTACCCTGCACTGAAGATCCCCGGTCTCAATGCGCCGCCGCCCCCTGGGGCTCAGTGGGGTTTCCATCCTGGTGGATATGGCAAGCCTCCGGTTGATGAGTACAACAGACCCCTCTACGGAGGCGATGTCTTTGGTGTTCTTCAGCCGAACCAACCTGAGCCTGTCGGTGAGCCCGTTGAAAAGACGCTCTGGGGCGAACTGCAGGAACCCGAAGAGGAATCGGAGGAAGAGGAAGAGAGCGAGGAAGAGGAGGAGGATGAGGACGAAGAGTCGGATGCTGGCGGAATGGATGCCAGCGGCCTTGTCACCCCTGGTGGCATGGCCTCGACTGTCCCATCTGAGTATGGCGGCGCGGAAAGTGTTGGTGGTGACTTCACTCTACGCAAACAACGCCGTGGCACCGAAACAGAGGAACCGACACAACCCCGCTCGGCTTACACTGTGCTGCCGGAACAGAACATCAAGACTTCGGGCTTCTTTGGCGGCGAGAAGGCATACGATCTCAAGACCGCTCAGCAGAACATTCCGGTCCTTGGACAGGAGGATAACAGTAGGAAGAAGAGGAAGGCAGGCGATGTTGACGTCAGTGTCGACGTCGATGCCTTGGAGAGGGATGACAGGCTCAGCAAGGAGGAAGTCAAGAGGCGATACGAATCACAGCGTCAGGCCGAGCAGCAGGGCAGCTGGGGCTCTGCTTACCAGGATGATCTCAGCTCGATGATTGCCGAAGAGAGCGCCAAGAGGCTGAAGAAGGATCAAGAGCGCCGCGGTAGGCGCTAGTTTCCAGACGAACGACACAATGGAAAGATCACAGGACAACTCAAAAAAGCAGGAACAAGTGAATTTCAAAAAATTAGAGAATGAGGGGATCCACACGATGACATTAATGGGAGGAGGTCAAGATACCAGTTGTTGTTGTTGATTCAGGACATGCATAAGGGAAAGCTTCCATAGCCGGCGGGCGTTGCTGGATGGGCTGGGTTTCCGGGATCAGGGAGGAGTACCATAAAGATCAATGCTTGCAAAATTTCTGCCTAGGATTCCGAAGTCGACTGCCGCAATGCCTCGCCGGGCATACAGATGTGATGATGCCGAGAATCGCGCTCTCGAGCGGGATGAAGGGTTTGGAGTGAGGAACGTACGGCCAAGAGCCATTTGTGGGGGTTTCGATACTGATGAATCCAGGCAAATGCAATGTTGGAGCCGGCGGCTACGGTACCGAACCATGGACCAACCAGGTAACACGATGCGGCTCAGGAACCCGGCGTAAGGTGGACCTGCTGGAACAACAAGGCCTCAGGCGGCCTCACATGAGTATGGCCGCGCCCACGTGTGAACATCAAATCTTTGGTGTCGCATCTGGCTTGCTGCGAAGGGAATCTGGAACTGAGGCTGTGGCAGAGGTCGCAGAGGTTCTGGCGGCGGAGTGCATCGCGATGACGCCTGGTCACGTGATGATTTGCTGCACCAGCTCCTTTCTCGTTCGTTTCCTCTAGACAATCGCTGGCGCATCGAACCGACCAACCACTTTGGACGCGACTCCGCCGCCTCGACGCTCGACATACCGGCCGAGACACGTCATCGCAATGGATCGCGACCGTGACAGGGACCGAAGGTGGGTGATGCTAATTCCGAGCTTCCTAGCTTTGCAAATCCGCAACATCGACATTTGCGGCGCACCTTGCTCGCGCGCCAGCTTGGGCCAACACCAACACCGTCCACGCCCGCACCCGCAGTCGTTGCAAGATTTTAGCTGACATGCAGTCTTACAGGCCCGGTGGTGAGCGCTACGCACCGCCATCGGCGTCGACGTACCGTCCTGCAAGATCTCCGCCGCCACGCGACAGTTACCGTTCCACGCGCTCTCCGCCACGCCGCCCTCCTCCGGCCGACTCGTATGTGCCCTCGTCCAGCAGAGCTCCGCGCCCTCGAAGCCGGTCGCCCGTCTACCGCCGCAGGTCACGCAGCCCTCGTGGAGCATACATTCGCCCAGAGAGTGATACGTGGAGGGCTCGTCCCAGGTCGCCGCCTCGCCGAGACTACTCTCCGCCCAGGCGTGATTATTCGCCCAGGCGCGACTACTCGCCGCGGCGCAGAGACTATTCTCCTCGGCGTGACTATTCGCCGCCAAGGCGGGAGTACTCGCCTCGCCGAGAGGATTACCGGAGGGACACTCGTGCGCGGTCACCAGTGCGTGATTATGCAGACACCGGATATGACAGGCCTTCACCACGTCCAGTGAGGGAGAGGTCGCCGCCGCCTCTGAAGAGGAGCAGAGATGTATCGCCGGTAGGCAGTCGTGGCCGCTCACCTCTGCCCGCGCCCAAGAGAGAGAGGCTTGCCTCGCCGCCGCCGAGGGCTGGTCGTTATGAAGAGCCTAGGCCGAGGGCCTACAGGTGAGACTGAGATCTTCTGCAAAGAAAAAAAAAAAAACTCTTGCTAAACTGAGCCAGTCCTCCTCGTCGCACCTACTCGCCGCCGCGCGAGCGGAGCTACCGCCCACGCTCCCGTTCACCTCCCCGTCGCGAAGAGAGGGTCGATCCGTACAGTGTTGATTCGTGGAGGCGTCGCTCACCCTCCCCTCCGAGACCTGCTGCATACGACGCTGGCGTAAAGTCTGGCCGCGAGTCTGTGGCCTCCTCACGTCGCTCTTCTCCACCAGTTCATCCTAGCAGGCTTGGCTTATTGCCTGAAGAGCGTCCTCCTGCTGAGCGCTTCTCTCCTCGACCACGCTCGCCGTTCCGCCCACGCTCAATTGAGCGCGAACGTTCCCCGCCGCCACCTCGTCGCGACCCCCCTGTGCCTATTCGTGAGCGCGAGCCCTTTCCCAATGGCAGTCCCGCTACTCCTGCTCCAGCCCCTCCCACCGGACCGCGTAATGGAGACGCGCCCTTTGCACGCGCCCCTCCCACAGGGCCCGCCTCGACTACTCCCCGTAATTTCGCATACCCTGCGATGTCACCTCCCTCAGGCCCTGCCTCTAACGTTCCCATGTCTGCTCATGCTCGTCCTGGCAACCCTATCCTCTCTGCCCCGTCTCGTCCGCGCGGTGGTGGTAGAGGTGGCTTCGGCGGCGGCCCTCCGCGGGACTTCCAGCCCTATGACAACACCGGCGGCGCCCCGCCCTTGGGACCTCGTCGTGGTTCGGCTAATTGGGGCCCTCGCGGTGGTGGTGTGTACGGCGGTCCTCCTTCCGGGCCTCGCGGTGGGGCCCCGCCCTTCCGCGGTTCAGCTAATAGTACGTCTACCACTTACCCACGCACACAACGCTTCAACAATCCCACGCCGCCTACTGGCCCCGCTGCTGCTGCCGTGGCTCCGACTATTGGCGGCCCCGCCATCCCTACCGGCCCTGCTGGCACGGCGAGCCTGAATACGAGCAATAGCGCCGTCGCGGCACACCTGTCGGACTTGCCGACTATCGTGCCTGGAGGCATCCGCCAGAAAGACCTTTTCGACAACAGCCGTCTGCTGAAGCTGGAAGACGAGGCGCGCAAGCTGCGCGAACAGATCGCGGAGAAAGAGGCTCTGGGACGCAGGGGCAAGAGGGAGTGGGAGCGATTGGAGAGGGAGGCAGAGACATTCAGCCTGAGGGGTGATCTGGCCGATGAGCACCTCAGAAGCCTGAATGGAGAGGGAGAGCTAGGTGGTGCTGCGTTCTAATCCTTTCCCAATTCTGAGGTTCCCAAAGGTGTCAGGTAAGCGAGAACGAATGAGAGAGCTTCATTCATCCGCTCTCTGCTTGAGGAGGTCCTAATGGTTTGGGGAATGGTTGGGCTTCTTTTTCTTTTTTCGGACTTCACATGACTTCTTCCTTTTTCGGCCTTTTGCTGCTTGCTTGCCGTTCCTGCTCTACAACCCCCTTTCCTCAACATCGGACATCATGCAGGCACGGTGCCTAAGGCGTTGAACTTTCTGAATGCCTTCCCTTTTTCATGGATGCTTCTTTTTCTTTCCTTTTCTTTCGTCCTTTAGTCATCATGAGCACAGCGATCGGCGAAGGCGCGGGATTAAATTGGCGGTTCAAATATTCAAATCACATTTCCTGGCAAGGATGGGAGGGGGTCAAAAAGAAAAACCTTTTTTTTATCATTCTGGATTAATAACGAACACACACAAAAAAATTGAGATAAAAGAGTCTCCCGATATTTAGCATTGCGAATGGCGAAACTTTGTTGGATTCCCCTTTTTCTTCCTTTTTCTCCTCTGTAGACTATATGGGCTGGAAGGTTGACGGAAAGTCAAACACGGCGCAGGGGATATGTGAAGGTTTGGAAGGTCGGTAATGAGTGAATGAGTAATTTGATGCGTTTGGTCAGATGTTGTGTTGTGCTTTTGGTGAGACTACTTCTGCAGCGGTGTGTTGATAAGAGGGCCATGTGCCTGGGTCAAATGCAGACTGACAGTACTGTTACTCACCCAGTAAGATGTTTTATCGTTGAAGTTCAGAGCTAAAGTGCCGAATGCGCTTTAGGCATGAGTGAACGCCTTTGCTTTGCTGGAGTCGATACCGCGATACTGCTCAGAAGTAACACATGAAGTTGGGGGACATTAGCGCTCAGAAGATATTGGTGGTAACTATTAGTACGCACATGATAACATTTGACCTCGCAACAACAGGCCTGGCATTGAGTGAAAAGTCGAGCATATAGCTTTTATTGCCAGTCAGTAGGATGACACACGCGCCCCGTATTGATCTACTATAATACGCCTTGTTGGTCACAAGACGCAGTGGTGTCCACACCTATATATTGTAGAGGAAACTAAAAAGATTTTCTGAGCTTCACAAAACCTAGCAAGCTTAAATCTTCGAATTCTTAGGCGAGCTCCCCACTCCCTTTTCTGCTCTAAATAAAGGTAAAGAGTTAGTTCTGCATACTACATGCTAATGATAACTTTGACATCTTGCTTGCTTCTTCACGCCATAAAGCTTAGGTGTTGAGCTCCATCATTATAGCAAATTGATGCTTGTTCTCTCAACATGAGTTTGAATAGAGAATACAGACTAAGCGAATAAGCTCGCAGAGCCCCGGGCTGCAAACAGTGTTGTTAATAAGCCTTGTCTCTTTCACAGCCGTGTGACCTGCCTCCACAGGAACTGGGTATTGTTCCAGCTACAGTGCGACAGAACTCGATTCTTTTCTAAGATCCTCCAAACGGACACTGTCTACTCTGTGGTTTAGCCGAGTGGCGTCAGATGAGTCCGCGCGCAGTCATGTGTGCATAACATGGGCTTAACCACCTGGCGTTGCAGCACATGAGAGCAAGTGCCGAGTTTCTGGATTAAAGCATCAATGCTATTTAAGCTACCATGACATTACTCATCGCAGGTTCATCTGCTTCGGCCGATCACAGTCTACAGTGAAGACTACTGAATACCCAACTAGTCCGGTTCTCACATGTTTCTGTACCTTTCTATTCAACAAAAGTAAAATTCTAGGCCTTTTCATTCTTTGCTCACCATTATTGGTGTAAATTTGTGCTTTTCATTCTACAATATCATCAACTCGACCTGATATATGCATCATCATTGTTGGTGAATTGGTGATAATCATCACCATAGTATCGATCTGGATCATCGTCTCAGTTGCACCTTCCTCGTCAAAGAGGCAAAGAAAACAGAAATAAGATAAAGCGAAAGGAGAGGAGGAAGAACACGGAGTACACGTATGCTTTCTGCGAGTGCAAGGATTGTTGCTGTTCCATAGAGGTGATGGTGAGGGTGCCGATCTTCGGAGGATGAGACAAGGTTTTATACCACATTACCTGAAGTTGGGGCGTGTGATAGTATAGCATGAACAATATTTAAAATATGCAGGACCGTTTTCGATGCGGCGTTGTGCCTGGTTGCAAGTGGCTCCACAACATCCACTTTCGCCACTGATATTTGAAGTCCCCGTCCTCGGGATGGATGTATCAATGCCGTCTAAAACATCGGCATAGAGGGCTATCCAGTTCAGCCCGCCACGAGCCTGGCCGAATGTAAGAATAATCAAAGGTTGCGTTCGGCTGCTCAAATGGTATGAGAGCTCGTATATCTAAGAGAGTTCTAGAATTTGAGAGTACCTGTCCGTGTAACAGATCCCTGAGTCTCATTGCCGTCGTTTAAGCCTTTTGGCCATGCATCGTAATAGGAATGTAGCTAGGCTAGCTAAAAGAGATCGGCGGGCGTCATGTTTCATGTACCTGACCAACTTCCTTCTGGGTGAATATTTTTCCCGTAATTCCTGGGGGCGAGTCCGACATCGCAGGGACAGGTTCTGCCCTACGGAAACCGCCAAGGAAGTTGCCGAAGTTTCTTTTTTAACCTTGCCACAACCACCTCTTCGACAGTAAAGCTGCAGGATTGACTTCTTGAAGATGGGCTGCTTCTATCTCAGTATCACAACTGAAAAGACGCACTCACCCATTCTCTTCTTTCTCTTCTCTTCAACAGACCTTCCGCTTGTACCGGAATCCGGAACGGACAAATGTCCGTAGTCGCCGGCCAAATCGATGGATCTGCCAGGTTGATTGCCCTTCTGGTCCCACTAGCTTGTCACGCCTGACTCGCCAAGTCTTCTGGAGGTCCTTGGTCGTGGAGTAGCCAAGACCGGTCGTTGACCCGATTGATTAGATCTTCCGATAATCTGCGCAGAGGACCTCCCATCATCTCTTCCACCTCGTAAAAAGCAGGTCCGTACGTCTGGGCGCGGTCATACCCTGGCTGGTGCGCGGCGAAGAAGAAGAAAAATGGCCTGGTGGCAGCACCTCTCGGCCGGTGGGATGTCATGGACACAGACGGGTTTATATCGAGGTCCATGCCCTCCGGCAAAGAGGCCTGAATGCTTGGTCAGGTAGGCTGTTTTCCTAGCTACATCATCTCGACTCTCTTTTATTCCTCTTCTTGAAGGTCTTTCTTTCAACTCTCGTCAAGAAGACTGCCAGGATGCGTTCGACGGCAGCAATCAGCCTCTTCGCGGCGGGCGCCCTCGCGGCCAACACCACCTACGACTACATCGTCGTCGGCGGCGGCCCGGCAGGCATCATCGCGGCCGAGCGCTTCGCCGAGACAGGCGCATCAGTGCTGCTGCTCGAGCGCGGCGGGCCCTCGGCCTACTCGTCTGGCAACAACAACACGCTGCCATGGAACAACACGGTCACGTCGGTCGACATTCCGGCCTACGGCTACCTCGCGCGCTCGACGCTGCCCGCCGGCACCTTCTGCACCGACACGGCGTCCAACGCCGGCTGCATCCTCGGCGGCGGCGGCACCGTCAACGCCGAGATGTTCGTGCCGCCGCACGCAGACGACTTCGCGACCTGGCCCCGGGGCTGGCGTTGGGAGGACGGCGTCGCTGAGGCGGCGGCTGCGGTGCATGAGCGTAACCCGGGCAGCGTCACGCCGTCGCAGGATGGCCGCCACTACTTGACTGGCGTGTTCGACTTGTTCGGTGGCTTCCTGGGCGAGAATGGCTGGAAGCAGGTCGACGCCGTTGCGCAGCCCGATGAGAAGCACAATGTACGTCAACATATCCCCCCTCTCAGAGAAGTCAGTATTCGTTGTATAGGTTTAGAACTCACCATGTTTTTCTTTATAGGTCTACGGCTACCCGCCGTTCAACGTCCAGAACGCCGTCCGCGCCGGCCCGGTCAGGACGTACCTGCCGCTCGCAGAGGCCCTTCCCAACTTCACCCTCAAGCTGCACACCAAGGTCATCCGCGTCGTGCGCACCGGCACCACCGCCACGGGCGTCGAGGTCGAAGATGCCAGCGGCGCGCGCTCGATCATCAACCTGAGCTCCTCCTCAACTGGCAAGGTCGTGCTGGCGGCCGGCGTGATGACGACGCCGCGCCTCCTCTTCAACAGCGGCATCGGTCCCGCCGCGCAGATCGAGCTCGTCGCCAACGGTAGCACCACTTCTGACGTCTCCCTGCCTCCCCGCGCCGACTGGATCGAGCTGCCCGTCGGCGAGGGCGTCAAGGACCATCCCATCTTCTACATCAACCTCAACCTGACCGCCGCCGCCGCGGGCAACGACTCGTCGGTAGTCGCCCTCTACGACCCGCAGAACCCGCCGGCGACCGACATCGCCCTCTACAACAGCGCCGGCGCCGGCCCGCTCGCGCAGGGCGTCCAGCGCCTCATCTTCTGGACCTCGCGCACCAACTCGTCGACCGCCCGCGAGCGCTTCTTCCAGGGCACCGTCACGCTCGACGCGCCGTCCGTCATCAGCGTCAAGACGTACCTGACCCGCGGCCTCACGTCGTCCGGCGTCCTCGGCGTCAACGCCACCGACCCGACCAAGACCGTCTTCACCGTCAAGCCCTGGCTGTCCGACCCCGCGGACAAGGACGCCGTTGTGAGCTTGTTGGACGAGTTGTTGGCGCTGTTCCGCACCAAGGGCGACGGCTTCTGGACGCCTGTCGATTGGATGAGCGGGCAGGAGATTGTCGAGGCGAGCGAGCTGCTGCAGAGCTACACGGCTGGCGCGCACTTTGTTGGCACCACCCAGCTTGGGACGGTTGTCGAGAGTGGCGAGCGCGGCCCGCTGGTGAAGGGGACGAGCAATGTTTACGTTGTTGATGCCGGTATCCATACCGATGTGCCGACGGGCAACACGAATGCGATGGTCATGGTTGTGGCTGAGCATGCGGCGAAGAAGATTTTGGATGCGGCGGCGAGGAAGTGAGGGTTCCGCTTGCTGCGGCTGCGCGGGCCTTTCGGTGTAAGATGCACGGTAGGGTTTGATCCGGTGGATCGTCAGGTGAGATGTGGTGGTTGTCACTGAATTGTATTACTTGTCTTCGAATGTACTATACATGAATGTCATGCATGGATGTCAGCAAGAGACGTCTAGAACTTCTTTACGAGAAACAACACGAAGGGAGAGAGAGAGAGCAGCAGCAGGGTCTGACGAAAAGAGCAGCTGGCTTCCTTGTAAACGACGCATAATAATAAGTATCGCTTATTTCCGCGCCCGGGGGGGCTGTTCCCACACCAGGACTTGTCATTCGTCCGCATCCCCGGTTGCGAGCTTCGTCCGAGATCCATCGCGTTTTCCTATCTCATTATTACTTGCATGCGGCGCACAGCGAGCGGGTGGTGAGATATTATTATTATCCTGCAGGCCAAGACCGAAGGAGCCACTCACGCCTTTCCATTCGCCCGTCGCTGGGACGGAAAAGACAGATGGCCCCGATTTTCTTCTATTCTGTTGACCGGGCCTTTGCATCTCGCTTCATATGCGTGTGGTGCAGGAATCAGCACACCTTTCGTCTCCGGGAGGGCGGGGAGAGGGGGAGGTGGGTTCTTTTTGTTTTCTAATTTCCCTGATGATGATGCACCGGGGGGCTGATCGGTGGGTCCAACTCGCCTCTCCCCGTTTCTGGGGTTGCAGATTGGTTTTTTGTGGATCTTTTCATGTGGGTGACGGTTTTCGGGGGCCGGGCCTTGGAGATGATCGGCGAGTTTTTGGCGTGATTCTGGGACTTCGAAGGTCAGGCTTTTTCGGCGACTTGTGACGTATGCGGCTGGTCATAAGAGCACCATGGTGGCGCAAGTAGCAAGACCGATGCAGCAATTGAGGGGGACATAAGTCATTCGATCCGCCGCATCGAGGTAGAGAGTCGATGGAGACGTTCCCAAGCTTGCGAAGTGGTTGAGGCTGCAGTGTGGAGATCGTGACGACAAAAGTGTTTCCCCTCCAAGGACGAAGGAGCCATATTACGACAGCAACTATCGAATACCCAGTCAATATACTCCCACTCTCGTGAATACCACGGTACTCCGCAAAATTTCGAATCCAGATGTGCGCCGCCTCCTTTGCGCCGCGACCTCGCGCCTCTCTCACTCCTTCACGTTTCTGTTGGCAGGTAAGCAGGCAAGGCATCCACCATCAGGCATCCAGCCTGACCTGCCCATACGTTCAGGTATGCTACACGCCGGCGGTCCTGCTAACGCACGCTACGCATCACCTTGCATACGGGATCACGATAGCTTAAAGAAAATTCTCCTATCGCGGCCCCCCAAACTCTCGCTGGCCACTCACCTCGTCTGCTCGTCGGAGGCGCTCCGGTGGCTCCACATGGCCAGCGAATACCAGGTCTAATGTACCTTATGGTTGCATTGGTCTCATGTGCGAAAAGCTTATTCCGATGACGACTCACGAAACCTACTTTCTCGTGTACGGACTGCATCGTCTCAATCGTGAGAAAGCCGGTGCCTTCATACTACTGTGACCTTGATGAATGCGTTAGTAGCGGTAGAAGCAGCAGAAGCAGCAGCAGCAGCAGCAGCAGCAGTCGGGCATGGCGCAAGGCCCACTTGCTGAATCGAGGCGTCTGATTTGAAATCCAAAACACCGCAGAATGGCCGGAAGGGATGCTCAGGCATGTTGACACTGAAGTCCAGACATTCACCGGCAACGAGATCTTATGCGCCCGTGTTAAGCGAGGATTTCGTTGCCAGTCAATGTCCGAACATCTGTTCTGTGTCTTGGGCTTCGGCGAAATATGAACAAAGATAGCAGACGACTGACTCCCTTGAGGCCCTTGTCTTCTCCCTTGATACACGCTTTAAAAGGATGAAAAAAAAAAAAAAAAAGAGAGATCACACTGCGTATCTTTTTCACCCCTTCTCTCCATTTAATATAGGTCTTTCCTTTCTTCCCGGTGCTTTTGCCATGCTTCGTTGTCCAGGGGCACATGAATGGTGAATGAATATCCTGGCTTCCGGGCTATGTTGGCCTCCTTGCTCGTTAACAATAGGATGCTATTGGTTCGCTTCATCAGTTTTCCGCAATAATGGGCGCGTTGTGCAACGTTCCTTTGCGAAAAGGTGATGATGTGCGTCGTAAAATGGCGCTAATGATGGCAGCGAGCGGGGTAGCGCTCAAGACTCTGGTTCATGCAACGCAATGCTACACTAGAAGAGTGAAGGACAGCAGGGTGCCAAAAAAAATACAATAAATACCGTGGAACTGGGCATAAGGCGGCGGGAGAAGGGATAAAAAAGACTATTCTGGCAATCGTTTTTCTAGTCTCTCTCCATAATACAAAATGTGACGTCGTGCATCGTGAGAATCTGGGAATTTGGAGTCGTTAGTGTATACGGAAACGTCTATTGTAGCTGACCGAAGCCTTGTTATATGCGGAGGTCAGACGAATCCGGAATGAAAGGAGGCCGGGTCCCGGAGTCTGGCTTTTTGTCTTTTAGTGGGCGGGCCTCCTGTTACTCTTTTGACTTGACCACAAAAGAAGGAAGGCATGGGTTAGGGGTTGTTCCTGAATATGAGAAAGTGCAGTACCAGAATTGTGCACCGGTACACCAGGGTCGTGCCCACAGTACTTTACCACAAACACGGGTCGTAGCGTGTTAGAAGTGAGCTGAATAGCCAAGAAGACGCAAGGAAAGTCACGCCTTTACCGAAAGAGATGGGAATGGCACAATGCACTCCCTTTACTACGTAGTAGATTTCAGTAAGAGATCGGATCAGACTTGGAGATCGACTACTTGTGGTGTTGAAGTCGGCAGTAGATTATTGGTCCGCTACCAAAAGCCCAGTAGTAGCTGGCGTCGGCGGGAACCACCCAAAAGATGCCGAGCGATATCGGGCATTTCTGCGTCCTGCAAAGGGACTCGGGTAATAATAATAGTACGCTCAAATCGTTCGGTATATTCTAGGGCCGGAACCGAGGAAGTGGTAATCAAGAAGCTAATATCCAACGCGGTCCCGCAGCAACGCCGGATTATGGTCTGACATTGGATTCTTCTTGGAACCGTCTGGCGGAATTTCCTAATGTGACGCACTAAAGGACGGAGGGAAGGGATGACTACTGCTGAAGGGAATCACAATACCTTGTCGTACATCACATTCCTCCACCATGGTCCTGCGCAATGTGTAAAACGACCCCGTGGGACGTTCGGCATGTCTGAGAGAGGGCGCTTAGATAACCGGCAGTACGGACGATGGTCTAGCCAGCGTCGGAAAGGGCCGGCGCTTGAATCGCCAGAGTTCGTGCGAACGCGGGGAAGCTCGGCGGGGAAGCCAGGATCTCTCCGAGAGAAGCGCCATCGCAGAACAATCACTTTATACCCACCTCGGAGCTGGGCAAAAGGCGGCCGCTGCATGCAGAAGTCAATTGCGACGCCTCGGAAGTAACGTGTAGGTTTTCGCCGGGTCCCCGGCCGGGGAAAATCAAAGGGCGACCAAGCAAGCCGCCAAAGGGAAGCTGGCGATGATCTGCGCTCGGACGCACAGTGAAGATCGGGAGCATCGACCCGCTCCCGCCGACCACAGCCGTTCAGCTGGACGCCACGGCGTGCATGCGCCTTATGAAAATCCTGGAATGCTGCCCTGATGCTACGGGAAAAGCAGGGCGGGCGAAGGCAGGAGAGAGAGGTGAAGATTCTTTGTACGCAAGAGAAATATGGAACCCGAGCCCGCGCCCGACTGCGCACCTATCAGACGGGAACGATAGGCCGCTAGCTTTCCACTGCAGATGTTAGATTGGACCTGCAAGCCAGCTGAAGCGGGCCCGGAAACGGCGGCGGGCGGGAGTGTTAGGGGATTGCTTGGTAGCGAGAAAGGCTCTTAGAAAATAGTGCGAGTTGGACAGTAGCCGGACATGCGTCCGTCGCACATCGAGCATCGAGCGTCTGCCGCTCTCGAGGCGATTCACCGTGGCGGGCTGGCCGCACGGAGCTCTTTGTTGAGGAGGATTGGCAGGTACAAGCACTAGCTTTCGAAAGCTTCAGAGCCGCACGCTCTGGCACGCGTTGGCTTAAGTCTTCGTCGAATCTATTGCACCATTTCGCGCAATTCCAGGTACCGCCCAAGGGTCCGCAGGATGCGTTATCGGCCGTTGGGGAATGCGGGTAATGCGGCGCGTGCATGCCAATCACAATCGTAAGCGCGGCCACGGATGCAAGAATATGGCCACCATCTCGACGAAACATTCTGCAGCGCAGTGGCCATTGCGGGATCCAGATTTCTTGCGGCAATAACACGCCTGATATTACATCCATTGGCGGCGAAGCCCTGTCCGTGTCCATGGATCCAATGTCTGTAAGCCGCATACCGGTCCGGCGCCTTAGCATGATCCGAGTACGAACGGTACCGGTACAAGAGCTGTATCTGCCATTGCGATGGTCAATTGCATAGAGGGCTGCGTGCCGGAGATGGACCTGCCCGGGTAGGCCGCGGGAGGCTGCCCTCCGCGCAGTCAGCAGCTGTGCAGACAGCCTCTGCAGAATTGAAAGCTTGAGAGGCACCTCCTTGAAACCCCGCCTCTGGTTGCCAAGTCAAGACACCGGCTCTGTCAGCGGAGGACCCGCAGCTTGGTGTGGAGTTGTGGGGGTGCTGTTCAAGAGGCCCAGCTTGGCAGCTCGCACGACGGTCGCGACGAGGCATTATACGTCAGCCTGCGGCGTCGACGGAACCGGGCGCTTGCCACAGTAGGGGCTAGCTGTCCAGGGCCGGCGGAGCAGAGGTTTTCGGATGGCGCGTCTCTCTTGCGCTCTGCTGGAGGAGGAGGTTTGAAAGCGGAAAGGCCTGTTCCTTATCTTGCGTTGGACCCGCCCAGAAACCAGCCTCATCATGCACCTAGGCTGGCGCACCCAGGTTGCGCGACCTTGCTCTCAAGGCCGCCGTGCAGTGACGGGCGGCCAACGGCAGGTGGCAGCACCAGCGCGGCCGCAGCAGGCAGGCACGAGCATGGCGAGCGGCCGCGCGGGCGGCGGTAGGCGGATGGCGGGCAGGGCGGGCTGCAGCAGCGGTGGTTGCTGGTAGACGATGTAGCTGTACTTCAACGGCCTGCAGGCGGATCCGGGATGGTCGTTGCGCGGCGCGCCAGCGCAGATTCCACGGCCAAGGGTTTGCGGGCGGGCGAGTCCGTTTCGAAGGGGCCCAATCAGCGGGGTCGCGAAGGCGAAGGAGGCATGCACAGCGTCGGCGCCAGGGCGTCAGATGGAGGCGCTGCAGGCTGATGCGGCGCCTTACTGCGTTGCTGCTAGCGGGGAGAAAGGGCCTCCTCTCCGCACAGCGGCGATCACTAGAGGGCGATGTCGAGCAGGCAAGCCGACCACCGCGCGCTTCGTGACGACAACGGCACCCGCCTTCACACCACCGGCAGCCCAGTCCCGAGCTGCAATCCTGCATGCTATAACACCGTTGGCCGCCTGTCGGCATCCTGACCTTCGTCCTCGCTCCCGGCCGTCCCTTCGGCGAAATCGCAATATTGCCTCCCATCCCGAAAAGGGTTTCGTCGACCTGACCACGCACGCGGGCACTGGCAGCCTATCGCCTGCCTGCGCCAGCAACGACGCACCCACCCACATCCACATCACACCTCATCCATCCACCTCGACCTCAAACGTACGCCTGCACCCACCGCTCCTCTCCGCTCCGCCTCTGCCATGCCCGTCTAGTGACGCCGACAGCACCACAGCAGCCTCGCGACCCCTCGCGGCCCCGACCGAACAATTACTTCCGCACGTTCTCGAGGGCCCAAACCAAATCGCGCGCCTCGACCCTGCGCTCCGACGCCGCCGCCGTGCGACGCGGCCTGAACCCTTCCGTTGGCAATGGACGACGACGACTCCTACGTCCCGCACATCATCGACTCCGACATGGGAGTAGAGTCCTGGCCCACCGAGCAACACATGTACGACCAGGGCATCAATCCTGAGCCGAACTACGACTACACCGAATTCCTCAACGCAGAGGCCTTCGTCTCCTCGCCCACCCCGGGCGGCCAGCCCGCCTTGGCGGGCTTCGCATCGCCCGCCAAACCCTTCCCCTCCCGCAGCGAGCAGACATCTGCGCCGCTGCAGTCACAATCTACCTTACAGCCGCGCTCGCACATGTCTTCGTCGCCCGACAGCTCGAGTCAAGATTCCGCTTCCGAGACGTCCGGCCGGCGCAAGCGCAAGATGACCTCGTCTGACTCCTCGCCCTCCGCGCTCTTCGACCCCATGGACAACCACATGGACAACTACATGGATGACTGGCCGAAGGACCACATAGCCGCCTTGGAAGCTTCCTCCGACGGCAACGACTCCATGTTCGTCAAGCGAGAGCCCCATGATTTTCTCGACCTCGAGCACGACGTAGATTCGCTTGGCAAGACCATGGCGTCGCACTTCGATGTTGGTAGTTCCGACAACAGCCCGGCCGTCTTCACTTTTAATAACTCGCCCGGCCAGACAATCGCGCCCTCAAATTTGGAACAGCACTCGTTTGAAAGCCGGACCATCGCTCAGGTGAGTTTTCTACCAGAAAAAGTCCGGAAATTGCGTCTGACTTGAGCAGCGAAATGCCACTGCCAAAGACTCTGGCTTCTTCATTGCGTCTCGCGACCCTTCGCCCATGTCTGGCATGAGTGGAAGTCAGGGCGCCTCGCCGTCCGTTATGTTTGAAGGCCAATCGCCGGCAGCCTTCAGCGCTGACGTGTTTCAAACCATGCCTGTTTGGAATGGCCAAGGTAACAATTCAACCTTCCAGACCCCCTCTTGGCAGAACGAGCTCTCGCCGACTCAGCCAAACCTATCATTTCCTACCGGCGACGCCCTCGTGTTCTCGAATGTCATGCCCGGCGGGCGACCCCGGACCATCCTATACATCCACCAGGACGGGAACAAGTCGCGAGTCGAAACGCAGATCAATATCAGGATGACTTTGGATCCTCTACCGCCCGGAGTTACGAAGCTCCATCTCCCCACACACACCATTTCAAAGCCTAAGCTGTTAGCAAAGGACGTCGTCAGGGCCGCCGACACATTAGAGCTTCACACGTCACTTGTATGCGCAAGTGCCATGGAAAAGCCTGAGTTGCGGGATCGCGCCTTAAAAAGAGCCGCGAGTTCCGAATCAAACGCACGGAAAAGCCAGCCACGGCGGCCTTCTCAGGGCGACATGGCGGATGACGATCCTGATGACCCAAACAAGCCGGCCAATGGCGGAGAGGTGCGCATATGTCAGAACTGTGTCCAGCGTGAGCGAAAGCGTGCTGCTCGCAAGAGAGTGAAGAAGCAGGAAGACGAGGAGGCATGGGCAGAATACGAGTATGAACGAGTAATCGTGTTCAACGACAAGGAATACAAGGACTGGGGGCCTCCCCAGCCCCCCAAGCAAGCCAACGAACAGGTTGCCAGCGAACCGGTGTTCCCGCCCACCGCAATGCAAGTAGAGGTGCCCATGCGCATTGCTTGCTATTGTCGCCACCAGGGCGAGAAAAACGGTTTCCGGTAAGTCTCTGCCTGGCCAGACATTGTGCACCTTCCAAACTGACGGTGGTTTCCAGGGTGATCTTCACCATGAAGGACTATCAGGGCAAGATAATCGCGCAATCGATGACGAACCCAATTCTTATCACAGACGATCACAAGACGCAAGGAGGAATTCCTTCCACCACCGGAATGCCTACGGAGCCGACTCAGCCGTTCAACCCGCCCCTGCTTCCTCCAACAGAGCAGCCCGATTTGCAATCCATTTCGCATCGCAGGCCGTACCACTCCACCAATGACCTGCAGGCCTTCCAGAGCAACTGGACAGGTTCCAGGAACATCTCCAGGCCGTCCAACATGCCGTCGCAGGCCACATCGGCGGCCATGACTCCCAAAAATCTTTCGCGTCAGACGTCGCCGGTGGCTACGCAGACGGGCCCCAACAAGAAGCGAAAATCGAGTTCTGCCCACCATCACAAAATTACCAGAGAACTCACCATGACCACGATAAATCGTGTCAACAATCCGCCAAGCCCTGGGACAACCGCAGAAGCCATGGTAATGGCAACCACCATGCCTCCTACGTCCGTGCCTCAGAGCAATGCGTACACGACTGCAAACGACTCTCAATTCATAATGCAGCCCCACCATATTCCTCCTTACCCTTCTGGCCCTTCCACTCCTGGCAGCAACGGCGGTCTTGTTACCCCTAGTCAGCGCGCTGGAAGCATGGACGCTGTGGGTGGCGGTAGCTACAGTTTCTACTCTGTGCCAAACTCGGCACACCACAGCCGTGCTCCAAGCCCATCCCTTGGGAGGCAGTCGATGGGTGCTTACAACCCAGCATCAATCCCGTCGAGCGTTGTTGGAAATCCCATGAGCCTGATGCAGTCGCAGATGGACTCGCCCACTCAGGTTCCGGCTCCTGCGATCTACAAGGTCACTCCTAGCGAGTATTCCAAGTCTGGAGGGATCGAAATCTCGATCCTCGGGTCGAATTTCTCCAGAAATATGGAAATCTATTTCGGCGACATGATCGCTACTACCACTACCTACTGGAACAGCCAGCTTCTGGTCAGCCTGTTGCCTCCATCTCCGAAAGCCGGCATCGTCCCTGTGACTATCCGGATGAACAACGGATACACTCCACCACCTGGACCTGGCCCGGGTGTCCACTTCAAGTACGTGGATGACGAAGACCAACGCATCTGCGAGATGGCCTTGCGAATTCTCTGCCAGAAGCAAAACGGCACTACGAAGGCGGACGACTACCATAGCTTCGCGCGTCACGTGGTAAACATGGCTACCAGCGGCTGGACTCAGAACGGCAGCAACATGCAGCAAAGGGGTTCTGGATTCGATGCGGACGCTCCGCCAATGGACACAGAGGAAATGTTGCTCCGGTGCTTGGACTTGGTCGACATGGACGACAGTCCCCACCCACCACGCTTTAATATGAAGAACAAGACTGGAGCCACATTCCTGTCGCTGGCCTGCAGTCTGGGATATGGTCGCGTCGTCGCGGGCCTCCTCGCGAGAGGTGCCAACCCTGATACTCGCGACCGTGGAGGTTACACTCCTCTGATGATGGCGGCCATGCACGGCCACTCGCAGATTGTGCGTCGTCTGATCCTCAAGGGCGCTGACCCGATGATGCGCAGCCTCCAAGGATATCTGGCATCTGACTTGGCTACTTCTGAGGAGGTCCTCAACGCACTCCAGCGAGTCAGGTCGCACAGGCGGACACGCAGCGCTGGTTCCGTGACGTTCTCGATGCGCAGCAGGGCAAGCAGTATCGCTTCTACCCACTCTATGTGGGAGTCATCTTCGCCCAGTTACGTCAGTGAAGTTGAAGCCGACTACGAAGACGAAGGGGAAGAGTCTGAGGAACCAGAGGAGAGCCCGTCAGCTCCTGCCTGGGTAGCTTCGCGTCGCGGTAGCACGAAGGACATTCGGCCTCTGCCTCCGACTAACCGGCAGAACCAGCCAGCAATGCCTGTTGTAGCTGCTATGAATGCCTGGAGAGAGAACCTGTCTGCTCAAATTAACTACTTTCAGCAGAACATGCACTGGAACCTTCCGAACCTGCAGCTTCCTGCTCTTCCGCCTCTACCGAACCTTCCCGGTTACCAGGGCCACCCCATGATGCGCCGCATCAGCTCGCTTGTACCGCACCGCAGCCCTCCGCGCACGCCGTCGTCCTCTGGTGACGAGACCGCAACACCGTCAGGATCGAGCGGCAATGATTACAAATGGAAGGATTTGTTCACTACGCCAGCGGCTCCTCCGGCGTATGAGGAAATCTATCCGGAGAACGTGGACAAGGATACGGATGTCAAGAAGATGTCGGTGGCTCAAGCTGCCGCTGACCATCTTCTCGACCAGGCTTGCGCCGAGCAGTTCGATACCGAGGCTGAGAGCTCGAGCCAAGCGACCAAGAGCAGCCTCAATGTCGAGCTTGGCAAGAAGAGTCTTACCAAGGAAGAGCAGGAGCAGGTTAGAAGAGCCCATGCGCAGAAGCTCAAGCGCATCAGGAGCGACCGCAACCTGTTCTTTGTCTGGATTCCCCTGCTGCTCATCATTTTGTGCGCAATGCTGCGGAGCAGGCTTCCGCAGCTATGGGCCGCTGCCTCTGCCTTCTTTGGCGCAGTGCAGGAGCGCACGACTCCCGGCCGCATTGTCGAGGTTGCTTAAACTAAGCTGTCTCATTATTTTCTCTTTACCGAGAGCTTCATGTGTACATGGCGCAAGTGGAGTACACCTGCTTAAGGATTGTGCGTTTTGTCTTGGCTCTTGCTTGCGCGCAAGTAATAATCCCTTGCACAAACTCTTTGACTCTGTCGACAACTGCTTTTGCTTCCTTTAGCAGTCAGCGACCAGGTTTCTTTCTTATATAGCGCGGTGTCAGTGGATGGTTTCCAAACCCCTACATTTAATTGTCTCCTCCATCTTTCCGCTTTTTCCTTTCCTGGCACATTCAAGAAAAGCGCAGAGGGGGTTTTGCAGCATGAAAAGAGAAAGACTACAGATTGTCTGTACAACAATCGCTACATATCCTCCACACGACAAACAGCAACCCTCTCACGACATTTTTAACCCAAAACAAAGTCAACTTTCTTTTTATTTTCACGACAGCGAGTTTTTTGGACCTGGTGGAATGGAACGGCAGGCACTGGACGGGGTGAATGGATGGACGGGCAAAGGAGGATCGATTCCCAGTCTCCTTTTTGGAATTTGTTTTTTCTTCGCCTGCCTCGTGGGATCAGAGGCGGCGTTGTCATCACTACTGGTTTGATGATTGGTTTGGTGCTCATTCTTTTTCTGTACATAGATTCCCAGTTTTGCGTGAACGATTCTATCTTTTCTTTACTTGAGTCCTCAACGGGTTGGAGTTGGGGACTCTCTCGTGTACTAGATGAGTTTGCTCAACTTGAGGTTCCATCACACATCGTGTCCCTTTGGTGATGGGTGTCACCGTGCAAGTTTTGTTCCGACAAGTGTCGGAGGCGCAGAAAACGGATTGGCTAAGGTGTTTCAGGGGTTCACGTGGGCAAATGATGGCTACGAATTCTATTGTTTCTAGATCATACCTATGCTTCTGTCTATGATGATGATGTCGTCATCTTTTCCTCTTCCGTCCACAGTTTCAGTTCATCTCATCGTGCCACCCCCTCCCCTACACTCGCCCACTAGCTTGGTTCTCTCGGGCTTTTTTACTCGAATGACCCCTAGCTTGATCCAGTGATTCGCCTTCATTCTTATCCTTACCTTTCAGTAGCGGCGAAAGTTTTTTTTCTCTTCTCTTCTCTTGTACTACCTACATACGACCGGGGCCACCTTCTGACCCGATAGTCTCTTTCTCATCTCTGTACCCACGCTAAGGTATGCAGGGCGACCTTTAGCTTCCGATACCAATCCACCGGCACGGACACCATTCCCCTTCCCGTCCCCACGTGTGTTTCCGTGGTAGTTGTCTCTCATTCCAAATCCTCGCATCGGGAAAAGCGAGAAGCGTGGGAAGGTAGGATTGTGATATGCAAGGTACGCGCTCTCTTTGTGCAACGTCTGGCGGGGTGTAATCACAAACACGTGCGTCGATCACTGGAAATTTTCGATGGAGGAAGGAGGAAATACCTATGGTGGTGCTATGGTCATTCTAAGACAATGCAGGGAACGAATCGGAACTGGGAAGAATGGCGGGGGGAAAGAAACGGTAAGGTAAGGGGTGAGGAGGGGAGGGATAGGAACGTTTGATTTCGGTGAAGTTCATTGGTGGTGTTTAGATTCATGACGATGGGGCTATCAATTGTGATCGGTGGTTGCTCCGCACGATGATGTCTCCTTTTGCCTCCATTTTCTCTTCGCTGAGCGGGGTATTCCTTCTCTATTTTTGGTTTGTTTTTCCTGGTTTGTATGTACCTTTGTTTAGTTCGAGAAGACGACACTTGTCCTGAACTCCAAGCCGCGTGGAGGTACGACGAGCGGACAAGTGTCCTTCTGCTGCCCATGATGATGAGCGTCGGTGATGACGACTATCATTTTAGGCACCAGCGTTTCCTCCGTCGCGACATGGTTACTTGATTTGGCAATTTCGAGATCACGTGGTTGCGACGTGGGACGCCTCGATTGCGTCGCTGCGGTGCTCCGATGGACGTCTTCTCTTTTGTTGGGGAGGTCGTGGCACGAGCGCGGGGTTTGTGTGTGTGTGTGTGTGGCGATGGTACGTACACACTCGCACGGGGTTGGGTGCCGAGACATTGTGGTGCTTTGACCGGTGGTGGCAGTTGCCGTTGACCGACTGTCTTCAAGCCCCGCTCAAGTTTTTTTTTCCTTTTGCCTCAGGTGGCGATGGAGCAATCAGCAAGCAAAGGCAAACAAGAAAGGGTATCTATTCTTGTCTACGTTTGCTACGGTCAACTGGTGTCGGGTTGGTTGTTTGCTGTCGTCTCATCACCAATCAGATATTTCTTCCTCGTTGTTCTAAAGAAAAAAAACTACGGTGACGTCAGAGGAGAACATTTCCTCCGCAACCAAAAGAGGTTAATTCACTTCCGATGGACCCTTCACCGCTGGGAACAATTGCGTGATGGGTACTTATCGATTAGTAAATTCAATAGTATGGCCGAATCCTGAAGGAGTTGCGAAAAAATCTCTGAAGCGCGCTGCTTGTTACTTGGGGTATCACGCGGCAACTCAGCGACAGATCAACTCGTCCGGCTTGTAGCTAATCCTATCCTGGTGGCGCTAGACCCAATCCAGGTAGAGCAGCATGAGCAGTCTCATGGCAGTAGTCCGTGCGGCCGTGACATACTCACGTCCAACAAAGATGCAGGGGACTCGAACAAACCTTGAGTGCTGTGTTTTCTGTGATCTGCAAGAGATGCAGCATTCTATTATTTGCTAGCAACTATCGAGCAAACAACCAACATAGTTGTAGACTGCCTCGCTGAGTGGTCGTATACTGTGATAGGTGTCGGTCCTTTTGAGGTTTCGCGAGTCTGGAGCACAAGCGGAGAATGGCTCACTCTATCAAATGAAAGTGCGGAGTTGGATTCGAAGGCACATGTCTGTTTGTATGCCCATGGCGGCTTGTCATTGCCGAATATGTTTTTTTTTTCTACAGCAAAACCTGGGACAAGGTTACTTTGGCGGACTTCATAGATGTATAGTGGTTATTTTCAGCATTCTGTCGGCATACCGATGAAGTTGCTGTTCTGTATTCTTGACCGAAAGGTGAAGGTGTTGCAATTTACTGTAGGAATCTCTAGATTCCTAGACAATAGTAAAGGATAAGTGGCCGCGGACTACCCTCGTTGTACACACAGACAGCCCTACGGAGTTGCATTGGTGCATACATGAAGATGGGATCACTTGTTCAGAAAAATCTCGCGCTGTACTTCCTGTCAACAATTGTGTTCAACTCCAACAGCATCCCGCTGCATGTGGCCTCTAATCAAGTGGCTGTCTGCTTTGGAAGTTCGCTTGATCGCCAAAAATGGCTTCGTCCGTACATCCAATTATGTATTAATTGGCTACCGTGACACCTTCCAACATCTCTCCGAGTTTCATGATTAATGCAGTGCTGCTTGCAAGTTTGTCGATGCTTGGTACCTTCAGCGAACTCAGTTCTATACAAATGTCTCCCTGATCGCTCATCATGGCTCAAATCATCCGCCGTTTTAATCTACTTTGTCATTCATAGACTTTCCGATCATATTCTTTCCTAACCCGCAGTCAGATTTGCTTCTCCAATATGCCTACAATTAGCCACAAAGAGCATGCATCGTCGAGGGTATGAGTGCTCATTAACTCCCAAAACATATGTCAGGGACTGATAAAATCTTGTTCGTCAGACTCAATCACTTGGCTCACATTCTTCCTGGTTTACGAAGTTACTAAGCCGCTTTTCCGGCAATCATGAAGGGGAAAGAAAGTACGTCTTACTTGGTCATGGATTCGGACTTAGATACTTGATTGACACCAGCCCCAGGAAACCCCATACATCTCATAATGATCAAAAACCGGTAAGTCCTTTTGCACCTTTCGCTCTCCGAACTTTCAAGATAGCCCCGATACTTCGGTATTTCAATTGACAAAAGTCAGAAGGACCGGATGACGCCGCGGGACTGTGGGTCCAGCAAGTGCTCGAATAATACTCCTGCAAACTCAACCCCCACAAACCGAAAGATCCGTGCCACGCATGAAACAGCGTACAACGAAGCATACAAGAGCCTCACGCCAGAGGAACAGCGTGGTATCAATTCCAAGAATTTCCGAGACGCCGGTCAGTTGCTTCATAACCTTAGCAATGCGAACGACAAGTCACTCCGCGATTCTCGTACGCGGAAGGGCATGAAGAAGCTCCAGCCGAAGCTCGAAGCCATACAACAGGTGGCCAGCTTCACGGGGATCGTCGGGGCAGCTGAGCCCACTGGATCACTCGCGATCGTCTCTCAGCTCGTCAGCGCGACCTGCTCTGTAAGTGGTCCAAAAGCAACTCAGACATATGGATACTGCAGTTGATCACCGTCCCTATCCGGCGCTGTGTAGGCATTGCTGATACCACAAATGTAGGTCGGGATCCAGCTAGCCGGGGTTGCTGACACCCTGGATACTGAGATAAACCGCCTCTTCGATCTTGCACCCCGCCTGATTCAGTGCGATGAGATTTCACTGAGTACAAAGGAGCCTGACCTCCTTCGGAAGGTATAAATGAGAAGTATCCTTGTTTAATTTCATTTTGCTAACATCCGCAGGATCTCGTGAAAGTCTACACCGGGATGTTCAAGTTCTACTTGGTAGCGATGAAAATATTCCAGTATCATGGTCCTTTCGGTTTCGCTATCAAGAAATACCGGGACGAGATTACCCAAGCTGTGAGTGAGTTTTCCAGCTTCTGGAATCACTTCCTTGAGGGAGTTCAGATAGACACGTTGGAGACGACCACAGAGACTCTCGATATGTCTCGTAAAATCCAGAGTAAGACCCAAGTACCAGTTCGTCGGGGTTCCCAGCTGACCAATTACTTAGTTGCAGAGATTCTGGAGAAAGATTACCGTCACGAGCTTAACTACAGACCTCCGAAGCCAGCTGCCGGCACCTGTCAATGGCTTTTTTCCACCCATGGCCCATTTAAGTTTTGGAACCAGCCCCCCACGCCAGCCACTCATTTCCTTACCATGTTTGGCGCCATGGGATCTGGCAAAACAGTGGCCACCGCGTACCTTGCGGATCATATCGCATCCGATTCAAAAGATCGCACAGTCCTCCGCTATTACATTCACAATGATAGCGAGAGGAGTGAGCCTACAAATATCTACTGCAGTCTGATCCGGCAATTCCTTTCTTGGCACCCCAAACTCGAAGTGTATCTTTGGCAGCTACTCCAGGAGTGCACTGCCACGGATCCCCAACGACAGTCGCGGAGACCAGAAGTACTGAGGCAGTGCTTCGTTGGACTGCTCGATGCTGGACCCAAGCAAGTTTGCATCTTCCTCGATGCACTCGACGCTTTGGATCCTGAGGCCCGGGAAGAGCTGGGTTACTTCTTCCAAGATCTTCGAAAATTGATGTGTCAGTGCAAGGTCTTCCTCACGTCGCAGCCGAACGGCTGCGTGAAGAAGCTGGTTCCGGGAGAGACGTTCGAAATCGACAGATTGCGCAAGGATATCGGCGACGAGAACTACCGTATCGCCAAGCACCTGATGGACGCGAAGTTCTTTGAGGACGGACGGAGACATCAGTACAGCAAGGAAGAGCAGCAGCGCTTGATTAAGGAAATCTCAGTGTTGGCTGACGGATCTCCGATGATGGTCTACCTGAACGTGGCACACGCCGATGCACTCACTCGAGGAGCGCTGTATCGGACCGTCGACAAGGTACTGCAAGTCATCGAAAATGCACCGTCAGGGCACTCCAAGATACCGCAGAAGTGGACAGAAATACGGAAGCAGGTGCTTGAACATCTTGATGTTGACCGGGAGATGGTAGACCCCCTTCTCCGATTCCTTGCCATCACCTCTCGGCCAGTCACGATACGGGAGGCCTGCGCATTCATCGTCTACGACACTCAGGATGGCGACAAGCCGCCTCAAGAACTCAATATCCAGGAGCAGAAGAACATTATCCAAACGATCCGCCCCTTTGTCGTAACAGACGACGAGTCCGACCCCGAGTCAGTGCTGCGGCTTTACCACAACTCGCTCCAGAAGCTCATCCTCTTAAAGGAGCCAAGCACGTGGGACACGGCCGACGACATCAAAGACGACAAGAATCTCATCCACCGCAAGGCAAAGATGAACGGAGCCATGGCATCCAAATGCATCCGCTACCTGCAATTCCCCGACTGCTCGAAGAAGGACTTCATCCAATCCGGCCAGCCTCAGGCCGCCTTCTTCAACTACGCCGCCTGCGCCTGGCCGCACCACATGGCCAACTCCGCGGGCGGCCCATTAACCGCCGAGCAAGTCGACGGCATCGTGGCAATCTGCAAGCCAGGGTCGGGCATCCTGCTGAACTGGACGGACCAGAACTACCTCCACACAAAAGCCTTCCTCCCCGACGACCCCGCGGTCCTCGACGCCCTCGTCATCGCCGTGCACTTCAGACTGGACGCGCTGACGGCCATGATCCTCGACCGCCCCGACGCCTTCGCGCCGCCGCACTTCCAACCCCAATCCGCCTCGCACGCCCTCACCTGCTTGCTGCAGACCTCGCGCTTCAGCCTAGCCAACCACCTCGTCGCCAAACTTGGCTCTCGCTTACGTACCCTCGCCGTCTGGACGCACGTCATGCGGCTCTACAGCCCGGCGCCCGACTTCTGGCTCCCCAAACCCTCCCTGACCAACCTCGACCTCAAGGGCTTAACTAAGCCCGAAGCCGCCTCCAAGCAAGCCGCGCACGAACAAACCCGCAAAGCCGCCCTCGCCGCTCTGACCCAGCGCGAGCACGCCTGGCAAGCCTTCCTCGACCCCTTCGTCCGCCACCTCCTCCCCGTCCTCGGCGCCGACGCCCTCTGCGAAGCCGTCGCCTGCGGGTGCCTGGCCGTCGTCAAGCAGCTCTTCGCGCGCGCCAGCCGCGACACCGCTCTCCGCCGGAAACTCCTCGAGCCGCGCGGCCACCGCGATGGGCAGGACCAGCAGCACCAAGTCATCGGCGTGGCGGCGCAGCAGGGCGACGTCGAGATGCTGCGCTTCTTGCTGCGGCAGGGGCCGGGGATGGAGAAGCTCGTGCGGCATCTGGGACCGGGGGGCGAGACGGTGTTCCATGCGGCGGCGCAGATGGTGTGTTCGGATTTCCGGCCGGAGGTGTTTGTGGAGTTGAAGAGGGCGTGGCCGGGGGGCGTGGATGTGTTGGATGGGAGGGCGCGGCACTGGCGGGATTTGCTGAGGGCGGGGGAGAGTGAGTTGGTGCCGTGAGGGGTGTGGTATGGTGTGCTGCCTGATGTATTGGAGTCAGGGGGAGAGTGACGGTTTTTGTGAACATCTCTCTGTAACGGGTGTCTTGGATGCAACATCTGTGGCGGTATCGGCTGGGCGGATCTGTGTTCTTTCTCGAATTGAAGTCTGGGTTCCTATTGGCGTTGGTATAGAATGGTGTTGGTATAGACAGGCGTTAGCATCAATCCACGTTCTTTCCCCCCCCCCCAACTCCAGCTACTCATCCAGCAATACCGGATCAGCAAAGCGAAACGTGCACCCCATAACCTCCTCTCCACCCTCCACCTCAATCCTGCACCTCACCACCTCATACTTCTCCGTCTCATACGCCCGCAGAGCATCCTCCTGCTCCTTACTCACAACCTCGTACGCCCAACCACCAATCCTCTCCGCTCCATCAACAAGCGCCTTGTACTTCCCACCCCACGTCCTAACCGCGCCACCGCGCACCGCCGCCCGCAGCAGCACCGGTCTCTCCTCCAGCCCGAGCAGACTCACCAGCCTATCCGGCGCCGCCAGCGTTCCGTAGAAGAAATACCACACGGGATACTCATCCTGAAGCGGGTGAAACGTGGCAGTGCTGCCGTTCGGCCGGTGCTGCGGCAGCGTGGTGTCGATGCCGAGCGTCGGGTAGGGTGAGTCGGGAGAAAAGTCCTTCTCTGCCTCTGACAGGCGGATGAAGGCAGGGCGCTGGTGCGCGGGGACGCCGGTGGTGCTGAGCCAGGCGGAGAGGTGGGTGACGGCGGCGTGGGTGAGGCGGACGAAGGTTGCGGCTGTGCCGTCATCGGCTAAGCCTTCGATGGTGACGGGCGGAGTGGCGAGGCGGGCTATGGTTTGGATTTGGGAAGGCGTGGAGAGCGGACCACCGAGACGCATGAGGTAGGTGCAGTGGGTCTTGCGGCCCCTAGTTGTGGCGGTGCATTTGGTGGAGGGCTCGGAGTGCGCTTCAGGACGCTGCGCAGGTGTTGGTCTGCCGCTGATAGAGTCGAGAGGGATATCCGAGGCTTCTTCTGGTCCGTCGTAGGTGGCGATGTTGGTTGCCATGCGCTCAAGTTCGTGGGTGAGGAAGTCCATGTTGAAGTCTGGCGGTGGGGATACGGATAGACAGACGGCAGCGAGTTTACCAAACTATGTATCAAGTGATGATTATCGAGAAACCTGTTCCTTCGCTTTGCGGGAACACAGACGGGCGGTTTTGAAAGGCAAGTACTTATGTTCAGTGGTCACCTCCCACTTTAGACTGCCAATGTAAATCCATGGTTCACTACAGGTCACTAGACTGGGCAATGACTGCCATGTACTTTTGTCTAGATCATTACATGCATCTTTACTACGAAAACAAAATGAAAATAGACGCCTTCAGCTAAAGCTCCTACGCAAATTTCAAAATCAAAGTAGACATGCAAGCAGCGCAGAATACGATGACCTTTCAAAATTTAATCTGATAAAGAGTCTGTGTTGGTGTTTTCGAATGAAGGCTGTGCAAATAGTAATAGCTTGTTGAGGCTTGTAACTGGATTAAAAGGTATGCAGACCCTGGTCGCCCGCGCCTCACTGCTAGTACAGTTTAGCAACAATGTAACGCGTCACTTTCCAGAAATTGCAACGCAGCGCAGGGAGAACTTCCCTGCAAAGAGCAGTCCTGGAAAAACACTGCAATATCTTTCTAGAGAATGCGCAAAATGATCCATGGGATATCTGAAGGCAGCGTAGAGTATATACGCTGCCAGTAGCTACTTAGCAACTAGCAAACAGCAAAGCGAATGGCATAGGATCCATCTCATCTGTCACTTTTATGAACCTACCGGCAACAAATACTACTATACAAATGATCGCGATTGATCGAATTTATAGCGCATGAGAAGGAGAAAAGACATAACCAGGCTTTTAGTGTAACGATCAGCCTTGGCTTTCCAGCGAATAAAATCATCCATTGGTTTTTGTCGAATCACAAGCTGCAGGAGCAGGCACCAGTTTCTCCAGCTGATGCATGCATAGCCACGAATGTCTTCAGCGCCCCATAGACAGTCGCATTAATAGCGCGCGGCAATCCGCCTCGCTGTCGGTGGCGACGCCCCTCTTTCTCTCAAGAAAATCACCTAGCTCTCCCAGACATGTCACAATCGGTCCAACTCTCATCGCGCATCAGTCCTATAGGGACAGCACAACTACACTCGGCTATTGAAGGGTTCAAACGCGTATTGGATGCCGATCAGCGCCAGGATTTCGAATCGCTGAATGACCAGCCCGACGCAGCGACCGTGCTCCGATTCACAACGCACCTGGATGAAATCAACTCCGAAAGACAGAGCCGCTGTATTGCAACTCGTTTGCAGACAGTACTCCAGTCTGTTCAGCAATTCTCAACCATCGTGGAAACGTTCGTTTCCTCGAACCCCAGAATAGCAGCACTAGTATGGGGTAGTCTCAAATTTGCCTTGCTGGTAATCCTGCACCAAGCCATATTTTGCGCTTTACTGAGAATCACCCTAGATCGCATCGAACTTTGGTTCGTATTTCGAGAAATTGTCAGCACTCTTCATGAAATTTGGCAGGCATTGTCCACGTTACGCCGAGTACCAAGGTCTCTATCTGGATTCGACGAGATTGCAATCTGGTCTGTGTAGCTTCTATGCAACCCTTGTATCGTGCTGCACCCGGGCTGTAGAAACGATAAAGAGGCCTGGTTAGTCTTCCCTAAGTACATTACGCGACGTGAGTACTGAGTTGTATCCAGGGTGGGTTCAAGTTACCAAAATAATCACACTATCATCCTTCGAGTCGGATTTTGGCCCTTTCGAGCAGGAGCTGCAACATTGGAGCAAAGAAATCAAAGATGAAATCACCGCGGCTTCACATAAAGTCGCTGAACAGGAAAGACGTTCTCAATCAGAAGAACGAGCAAAAGCTGAAATCCATAGGATTTGGCACTGGCGGAAAGCGAAAGAACAGGAACTTGAGATGGAGAAATTGAGATCGAGTCAGTTACATGAATCGCCTTATGAAGCACGAACTAAGAAGAGCAGTGCAGCAAAGGCGATCTCTCTTGAACAAGCTCTCAGATCATGACTATACTCGGCCCTGGACGCGCGCTCGCAGGCAGTGTGTAGTCTCAACGGGTCAGTGGCTGGCCCACACAAAACAATTTAGTGATTGGGTATCCTATCCCGCCTCGTCGCTATTCTGTTTGACCGGAAAAAGTGAGTCTTAAGCCACGAGAACCAACAGCATTTACTTACGTTCTCAATTTAGTGGGCTCTGGGAAAACCATCCTTACGTCAGTGATACACATCCCACATGATAGCATAAGCTTACCTGGAAACAGCGCAAGCGCGATTGCAGAGCTATCTCGCCATCTTGGAAGTGCAGGGCGCATGGCATACTTCTTCTGCCGCTTTGATGATGAAGTATCTTTACATGCAACTACAATCCTCAGCTCACTGCTGAGACAGATCCTCCGTCCTGAAACTTTGTCTCCATCTCAACAATATTATTTGGAGAGGATGCTCAACCCAGGCCCACCAGAACTCACAGAGCTGGAATCCTTGCTAGAGGATTCAATTCCCATGACCCAATTCATTGTGATCGATGCCTTCGATGAGTGCAATGAGGTGGAGAGACGCCTGCTATTAGAGTCTTTGCAGCGCATGATGAAATTGCCAGATCAGACAGTCAAGCTATTCTTGTCGAGTCGCGATATCAACAGCTGGCGTACGAAGAAAATGTTCCGTGATGCTCACTTCGTCAGTACCAACTCACAGGAGTCATGCGAAGATCTGAGAACACTGGCCAAAAAGAGATTGGAGCAGTTAGTAGAAGATGAGCACCTCGTAGTCGGCCATCGAGACATCCTCCGTGAAATCGAAGACCATCTACTCAACAATGCCCAGGGAATGTAAGTGCAGTACTAATTGCAAGCATTCCTCTCTGATACTCACCAAGATAGGTTTCTTTGGGTCGATCTTGCGTTGCAGGACTTATGCTCCCAACGTCGTGACTGCGATATCCGGGCGGCTCTGCAACGACTTCCAATAGGTCTTCCTGAAACGTATAACCGATTGCTCAGTCAGATTCGCAACAGCGGAGAAAGAGAACTAGTACCGAGGATATTCCATTGGATAGCATGCGCCAAACGGCCAGTGTCGCTCGAAGAGCTCGCAGAAGCAATTGCAGTCGAACCTCTCCAAAAGTCATCCGAACCAGAGCGCTATGTCAACGACATCACTCAAATTCCGTCATGGTCTCGTGGCCTTTTTACCTGTGACGAAGAGGACAATGCACTGCAATTCGTTCATTCTACAGTCAAAGATTTCCTATTGGGTAAATGTCAGGACCATGCGAATTCTGACTTCCATTTCGAAATGGAAATTACGGACCACGAACTTGGAGAGATTTGTGTTACCTATCTCAATTTCAGCGACTTCGAAAGACAACTTGTCAAACAGCCGAAGCCTCAAGTTTTTGTTCGGGGAGATGATCTGCTCCAAGTGAACATCAGCGCTACTTCTGGACGGACACGCATTTCACGTACTGTATCCAAGGTTCTTCGGCGTACGCTAAAATCAGACGCACAATTTACGTTACCCCAAGAGCAGAGCAACACAACTGCACTGCGGGATATTGTTGGCTCTCATCCTTTCCTCCAATACGCTTCAAGATATTGGATCTTCCACTGCCAAAATTTCACCCAAGCGACACCCACGTGGAGTTTATGGAACCGTCTGTTACTTAGCGAAAGTAATGTGCTTAAAACAGAGTGGACAGTGCAAGAATTATCCAATCGGGAAGCGATAATCATGGCTTTTATTGCAAAGCATCAGCACTACGGACTCATAGAGTGGTTGCAAACCAGCGGGAACCGTTTAAGGCTCGAACAAGCTGATAAACTACTCGAAGATAGCGCCGAGAAAGGCGAATTGCGGATGGTAGATAAGGTGCTGGACATGTGTCACACGTCACAAACGGCGATGTCTTCTACACTCCAGATAGCGGCAAGATGGGGATACCTCCAAATCGTGGAAAGGCTGCTCAATGCAGGCGCTAGCGTCAATGTCCCGCCATCAAAGCTTTATCGCAGAACAGCACTTCAAACAGCAGCAGAGTGGGGCAACTTTCCGATGGTCGAGAAGCTGCTCAACGCAGGTGCCGACGTCAATGCCCCACCGGAAGACCACTTTGGAATAACAGCGCTTCAAGCGGCAGCACAGCAAGGCCACCTTTCAATGGTCGAGAAGCTGCTTAATGCAGGCGCCAACGTCGATGCCCCGCCAGCAGACACTGTCGGAAGGACTGCGCTCCAAGCAGCAGCTGAGAAAGGTTACGTTCCGGTGGTGGAACTGCTACTCAACGCAGGTGCCGACACTAATGTCCCACCAGCAAAGTATGGAAAAACAGCGCTTCAGGCGGCGGCAGGTGAAGGTCACCTTTCAATTGTCGAGAAGCTACTTAATGCAGGCGCCGACGTCGATGCCCCGCCAGCAGAAACTGCCGGAAGGACTGCGCTCCAAGCAGCAGCAGAGCAAGGTCACTACCAGGTGGCTAAGATGCTGCTTAATGCAGGCGCCAACGTCAATGCATTAGGAAACAAAGGTTATGGGGAAACTGCCCTTCAACTAGCATTACGGGGCCAACACCATGATGTAGAAAAACTGCTACGGGAGAGTGGAGCAATTTCACCACCTGACGTTGCAACCGGTTATCACTATTCTCGTAGCAGCAGCAGCGACGAGGAGTCCATGTAGTATCTCTATTTCTCAACATTCTATACTTACAGACATGTGTGTTGAACCACGTCTCTCGGTGCCATCATCTACCATGGCACATATGTTCTCTATGCAACGCTTCGAAAACCCCACAAGAATCAACCTACCTCAGCCATACAAGCGCTCCGTCTATTCACCTACCTCCACCCGAGCAAACCACCACCACTCACCTCGCCCACCGACACACAAAACACCCCGCTACTCATCCCTCGGACTCTCGGTAGTAGCCCCATAGTTCTTGGCCGGCCCACCCGCAAACCTGATCGTCCGCGGCCCGAGCACGAGCTCCTGCCCCTCCGTGTGCCGGGGCGACAGCACAGCCGCAGGGTTGCTGCCCGAGAAGCTCGAGTCATCATCAGCCAAAGAAGACGAAGGCGCATTGCCCGGACGATCCATCGACTGCATCCGCTGCGGCGGGCGCGCGACCTGGACCGGGCGTGTGACCTCCTGTTCGGTGGCATCGCTCTCGTCGCCAGGCGTCGGCTTCGGCGGCGGCTGCTGCTGTTGCTGGCAACCGCTCTTGCTGCGGATGACGGAGCCGCCGATGCGGTAGAGCGGGCGTGGGAGGAGGTTAGCACCGGTGCTGCCGGTGGCGGCGGAGCGCGGGGTGGTGGTGCCGGAAGCAGTGTTGCTGTGGCGGTTGCGGAGGATGCCGGGAAGGGACTGCTCGGTGAAGGAGCGGATGTGGAAGGGGGCGGGCTCGTCGGAGTTGCGGTCTGTAGAGACGGCGTTGGAGAGGGTGCGCGGGATCAGGATGCCGAGTTTGCCCAAGGGGATGCTGAGGCCGTGGACGACCTGTTTTTTTTTTTTCTTGGTCAGCTTGTAGAGAGG
>JAUJDW010000183.1:0-47779 GCA_030512325.1 Lasiodiplodia hormozganensis | reverse complement strand
CCCCCTCCCATCCGCCCCAACCGTCCTCAGATGCGCAAACTTCTCCAACAACCCCCTGCCCCTCCTGACCTGCATCCTCGCCTCCACATCCAAGCCCTCCACCCACTTCGTCTGCGCCTCCAGCTCCGCGTACAGCGCGCGGGTAGCCAGCGCACTATTCGCGTTGTCGCGGCCCTGCTTCTCGACGCGGTCGTTCAGCGCCGCGATGGCGCGCTGCTGGCGCTCGACGGTGGCCTCCAGCTGCTTGACTTTCTGGCGCTCGGACTCGAGCTCGAGCAGGACGGACTGGCGCGACGGCGCGGACGCGGGGATGCGGGAGGAGGCGGTGAAGGCGGTTTTCTTGTTTTCGGGGATGAGGAGGCTGTGGGTGGAGGAGTAGTGCTTGTCTGAGTGCGTGTCGTCGTCGCTGTTGCTGGTCTTGATGGAGGGCGTGGGACCACTGGTGGCGACGATGGGCGAGGCGCGGTTGTGATGGTGGTGGTGGTGGTGGTGGTCGCCGGCGTTGCGGTGGTTGCGGGTTGCGGTGATGCGGGAGGAGTAGTGGATGGGTGCGGCGGAGGCGCTGTGGTGGTCGCTGTCGCTGTGCTTGCTGTCGCGATGCTTGCCGGGGCTGCGGCTGCTGGAGCGGAGCATCTTGTCGGCGAGGTGCTGGAAGCCGGACATGCTGAGTGAGGATGACGCGATCGCGCGGATGAAGAGGTGGTGTTTCGTGTGCGTTGAGCTGAAGTGATGTGATGGATGTGAAAGCTCGTGAGCGCACTGCGATGCTTTGTGCGAGATCGTCGCGAGAGGTGTAGTGAAACGCGCCGGATGTTGATGAAGAAGAAAGGTGCCCGAGGGCACACGACGACGCTTTTAAGCAGCCGTGGCTGCTTGGACCACCCCCGATGGTGATGGTATGGAAAAACCGCAAAACACAAATCCAAACTCCACCCCGCTTGCCCCAAACTTCCCCTTTCTCCCTCCCCTCCCCAACTCCCCTAGTTGTCCTTCTTCGGAAGAGGCGGCAGCGGCTTGTCAGCCAGAGGCCAAGCCGCTCCCTCCTCTCCCTCCTCCTTCTTCTCCTCCTTCTCCTCCTCGCCCAGCTGCTGGAAAGGCACCAGACCCGCCTCCGGCAGCGCACTCAGCCTCCCCGGCAGCGACTGGGAGAAGGCCACGCCAATAGGCCCAGCCGACGCCACCGGCATCGACGACGAACGCTGCGGCCAAGCGCCGCCACGAATGCGCCACAGCGGGCGCGAGAAGTTCGGAATGGGCAAACGGGGGGGCATTCCACGGCCGCCGTGGCCACCACCACGACCAGGAGGAGCGGGCATTCCACGGGCACGGGCACGACCACGACCATTGACAGCCGGCGGCGCAAGGAGAGAGCCAGCATCACTACCAGCCAGGAACCTAATCGGCGCCGAGACGCCGCGACGCGCGCCAGCAGGAATGTACGCCGCGGGCGGCAGATGCGGCGGCGGCGGGGCGAATTTCGGAGGCGACGACGGCGGAGAGATGCCGCGGCGGACGCGGGGGAGCTTAGAGGATGAGGTTGTGGATGGGGACGGCGGGGAGACACCGCGGACGCGGGGGAGCTTGGACGAAGTTGTGGACGGCGGCGGCAGCGGGGGCCGGACCGGGGGCACCGGGTGCGTGGGCGGGGCCGGGAAGATGAAGGTGGTGGTGGTGCCCATGGGCGAGATTTGGTTGATGACCGGCGGAGGCCGCGCTGGGTTGCGCGTGGGCGGGACGGGCTTCCTGCTCGGGGGCACGATGGCGAGGGGCAGGCGGGAGGGCGGCGGGGAGCGTTCGGCGGGAGCAGAGGTAGCAGTAGCAGCGGCAGAGGCGGGAGCGGCAGCAGCATCAGGGCTACCAGCTGTGCCCGGCAGGTCGACCGTCGAGGCGTTGAGGATCCGGAGCTGCCTCAAGCCCGCGGCGCCTTCGGGCGACAGCGGACCTGCAGCGGAGGGGTTGGAGGAGCTGGTGGTGGCGGCGGCGGGAGCAACAGCGCCGGCGGGGACGAGCTTGGAGGGCGAGGGCGACATCCTGATGCTGGTGGTCCTGCTGGGACCGGCCTGCGCGAGGGAAGCGGGTCGCTGCTGGCGGGCGGCGGTGGCGGTGCGCTGGGGGATGAACTTGAGCCGCGTGAGCGGCGCCGGGATGGACTTGCGGGGCAGCGTGATCTTGCTGCTGTTGCTGCTGGTGCTGCTGTTCTTTTTGTGGCCACCGGCGGCGGACTTCTTGGTGGGCGAGGTGGACGACGAACGCGGCGCCATGGTGGAGGAGGAGGTGGTGGTGGGTCGTCGTCGAGGCTGTAGAAGAAAGCTTGGAGCTAGAGAAACGAGGAATATCTAGATGTCCGTCCGGCTGTGGCCCAGGTTCGCGGGTTTCTCAATAGTCTGGCCATGGTAGAGACCTGGGATACGTGTGGCCTCACACTTCTTCACTGACCACTTCTGAAAACAAAGACCAAGTCACCCGTGTAGTTTTAGCATGACTACACACACCGCATGATTTCAAAGCCTTCTCACCATTATAGAAGCAGGAACACCCTCTCGACAGTCTAAATGCCATGTTCTGATTTGGGGAAGCTCAAGACGGATAACGTTTCTCCCATGCTACACACTCTCGAATTCCACAGATAGACGTACCACTGTGGTAGCGTCACAGATGTATATTCGATACAGGGGAAATGGCTGGGAGATCCCTTATATGAAAATAATTACACGCAAAGACGTCGAGTCCAACGGCGGTGGATAGCTGGCCTTGATAATAGCTGTACACAACACAAGCAAATGCCGCAGCCACAAAGCTTCAGCTCCAATAGCCTAAGGAATAAAGAGTCGCCCGGACGATGCAATGCTATTATCATGCAATGGAAACACTCGGAATGATTTTTCCTGCTTGGGCCTGCCAGCTATCACTCGCATTCGCGCAGTCAATGAACACTTATCACCTCATTTCGAGACATTGCCAATGCCAGCCTTAGAAGATATCTGGTGGGATTGGGCCATCTCCTCCGCGACTCCTACAACTCAGCGCCTACCTCACGGCTAGAAAGATCTCAATCTCCACTTGACCACTCTGATCAAAATGGGAAATGTAGCCAGTCACTTGTACGTTCACCCTGTCCCATGACAGCATGAGTTTCGAGCTCCTTCTAGAGAGGGTCGGACGAGCCTGCCGTCAGCGCAACGCTGCCACACAGGCCCCGCGACTGTCCGTTGTCCCTGACAACAACCTGGACCTATCGCAGTTGCCATCGCCAAGCATGCCAAGGCTGGCTACCTATAAATACCCCTCGACTCCTCGACCGAAGCTCCTCTTCTTCTTCTTTGGCTCTCTTTGCCTTTTGGCTTAGATCCAAATGCAGTAGAACTGTTGCCCTTGGTAATTCTTGGGTACCCTCCTACGGGTGGATCTGACTTTCGAGTTACCAACCTTTTTGGAACCTAGCCCCGGGGCCTCTGAGCACCGCTCATGTCACGGGTGCACAGTGTCGCCTCTATTGCACTACTTGGGGCTGACGCGAAATCTTTTTATCTTTTCGTCATTTTACTGGCCTTGCGCCGGTGACTGAGGAAGAGAAAAGCAGATCAACTTGAGGTGGAACGCCAGCTGGAGCAATGGCCCGAAGGCGTTTCGGGTGGTCATTCGCTGCTGTGACTGCGCGCGTCTCACACGTGTTTCTTTGTGATTGTGCCTTGCGGTCGGCGCTGTTGGCTCGCGTCCGCAGCGTCGCAGACGAGCTCAATCGAGCACGCGAGCCAGCGGCCCAAAGCTGCTCGCTGGGCGTCAGGATATGTGCGCCTCGAATGCTGCCCTGCACACCGTGGGTTTGCGGCCGCTCACAAAATGCGAGCTTCGGTGGTGTGGCTCTCTACGGTGGAAATGCCGACGCGCGATGGGCACCTCACGCTGTGCGCACGACGTGACCTCCGGCTCACTTAAAGAGACAGAGACCAGTGCTGCGGCATGTGTTTCAAGCCATTTAGGACATTATTTGGAATCGCTAACTTCACGGGTGGCTCACTGTCCGAAGCGGGCCGTCAGGATCAGTCCGGCTGCGCGCGTCGCCCTCGCGGGACAAAGCAATCATGGAGCTTGGCCCTGTGCCAGTGATCCGACTTGCTGAGCATCTTCGCGCCCGTCTCACACCTCGGGATTTCAGCACAGGGTGAGCATCGCTTCTCAACGAGTGTCCTCGTCCGAGTGCGCGCGGTCGGTTGCCCTCAGGCGAGACATCGGTCGCTTCAGCTCCGTCCTCAGTCGAGTGACCGCCCCGGCGACCTTCGGCTGAACAATTCCGTTTTACGGCACACATTCCACGGCACACGGCAGAGCCGGCAACAATCGGGACTTACGAGACGTCCAAGGCCAGCACGGATAAGACTTGGGAGGGGCCGTGCTTTGCTTCAGCCTTTGCGCATGGAAACGGCTCTTCGACACACCAAATACCTATTCATAATGTTCTGCCTTGGGAACATCTCGAGTGTCTGGAACGAGTGAGGCGAGTTGGTGCGATTGGCGCCCCACTAAGCCTGGCAGTTTGGCGCTGGCGTGGGCGCCGCGCGAAGCAGTAACGCATTCAGGCAGGTCGCTCGTGCGCGCGCGCCATGTTGCAGTGATCGAGACTCTCCATTGCTCGCTCTACAACAGCCGCCCAGACAATCAATCCTCAAACAGAAGCTTGTCACTACCCAGTCGGACATTTTCGGGTTGTTGTTGTGTTGTCGTGTGTTGTGCGCGCCTGCTTGGGCCTGCCTAGCGCTGCCTTTCTGGCATTCGCGTCTGCGCACAAGTTCCCGACTCTCGCGACACCTTATTTCGACCACCATCATCCACCCGCCAGGTGCTTTGTCACTCATCTTGAGCGCCATCCTCCCTCTCCAGCATATTCCGAGCCGCCCTCGCTCTGGCTTCGCATGCAGGCTGCGTCAGTCATTCGTCGCTCTCCGCAGGATTGAACTCTCGCATGTCAGTCTCGCGACAACACCTTCGCAGTTTGTTGTCGCTCGTTGCGCTCTTCGTCCTCTTTCTCTTGACTCATCGGCAGCTGATTGACACTAGGTCTCTCCAGGCTCCATTCGCTCTCTCGTCACTTCTACGACCTCATGCCCCATAAATCCGAGCCTATCTTGCCTACATTCTCTTACCCACACTACCTATCTACGTCAGCTTTTTCGGATCAGCCGCCGTACAGGTAGACAGCTCTCCTGAGTCCCCTGTGCCTCTACAATCCTCGAGTGCGATACTTCTCCAGACTTTAGGGACATACAAATGACTGCTATCGCTGCTAGAACCGATATTTGGAGGCCTCCAGTCGGGTATTGGGCGACATAGGCGAAGTCGAGTCGGCTGAAGCGTCGGATACAGACTTTGAAGGAGAACGGCGCGTAGATCCTCTTCTTTCAAGTCTGAACACAAATATAACAACCACGACAGACTAATGGGGAAGCGGCTTTGTCGTGGATTGCAATATCGACGGGGAGGATGGAGATACGTTCGATGTTTGCCAATCGACGTCGTGGATCAGCGTTTCCCGATTCGATGCGCTATACCTTTTCCATATCAGCCATGTGATCAACTATTATGAGGACGGAGCATCGAAAATCGAGGAAGATGAACCGGGGTTGTTCTTGGCTCGCTTGTTTCGGTACAGTGCATATTGGGGGCCGCTGCAGCCCCACTTCCGAGCTGACATCGATCACTCACACCGCAACCTACTCCCATCCTCGCGTACACCACCTGCGTTCCTCTGACTCCGCCCTGTCTACATGATTTAGTAGAACATTTGATCCTAATTCATCAGCCAGTGAGTCCTGTCCCTTCCTCCCATCAGTGCCTTACTCACAACATGCAGCTCCGACGATGTCGTACCCGGAAATCAGAGACGACCGACAGACACCGCTCGATGTCATTAGACGGCGTGGAAATGGGTCCATATCATCAGCTTTGGTCGAAATACAGAAACACAAGGTGTACACAGAGGATGAATGGGTGGAGTACGTCGAGAACCTTCCGTGTGTGGTCAGACCCGCCCCCCGGGTAGAGGAGTCGAAGCGACGTCGAACCAACAGCGGACGCGTAGCGCATCCGTCTCAACAAATTCTCAAGCGGGCGTCGATCAATGCCTTTGATCGCAGGGACTATGCTGCCGTTTCATATCGATGGGATGAGTCCAAATGGGAAGATGGGAAGACCGGAGGATATCGTTGCATCCCTGTCGGTGCACAGCGTCTTGAAGACTGTCGGGTCAGAGACCAGGTGATTGATCGGGTGACAAACTTCCTTCATTCCGTGGGCTGTGAGCTTTTCTGGATTGATCAAATATGCTTGAACCAGTTCGACCCGGCCGAAAAACAAATCGGGATGCGGTCAATGCATGCAGTCTATCGCCGGAGCAATTTTCCGGTTGCGATCATCTCCACCCCCATTCAAACTGAAGAGGACATGGAGCTCCTTTATGGACTCCTGGACGGGAGTAGCCTCAATGATTATTTTGAGACTAATGCTGCAGCCAAAGTATTAACTCTTATCAAGAGGCTTACTGATGATCCTTGGTGGCAGAGCGCTTGGACCTTTGAGGAGGATCACTGTGCGGCAAAGATGACCATGTTGATTCCTCACAGTCCTTCCTTGAACTCTCTGAAAGACAGAGGCGATATGGAAAATCTGTTTGGAGACTTGGACAACGAACTCTGTGTATCTTCGATGCGCTTTCGGAATCAGGTGAACAAGTTCTGCAAAATGTACATGGAGGTCTATCCATCTCGGTTTCGAGACAATATAGACTGTGAGCACATTCTCAGAGCAGCTCCAAAGTACAGCACTCTCCTCCGCGACGAAAATAACGAAACGCGGGTGTCTATGTCCCCCTACATACTTGCGGACCTTGCACATCGGTGGATCAGGTATGTCCCTGACAGCACCACGGTCGCATCTAACTGCTGCGATTACACCATTGGAATCGAAGTAGATGCCATGAATCAGAAGTGGAGCCCGAGCTTGGTCATGCTCACCCAGTATATCCTCAACGGCGAGATTCTATGCAATCATCCCGGCACTCGATGTTTTCTCAATAATTCCGTATTCGAATACCTAAAGGATCAGTCTCTCAAAATGCATCAGCCGCCTGTCAAAAGCAATGCATTGACGTTCATCAAAAGCAGCCGTTTTTCAGTTGTAAAGCTGACCGAACACGGAACCATGGTACGGGGACACTTGTGGAAGCTGTCAAAAATACTTGAAGTGCCGATCTACAGCTCTTCCAAAGAGGTTGGAAGAGGCTCGGTCAGAGGCTTGAATAGCTATCAACGGCAACGTCTGAAGGACCTCGCTGTCGCAATACAAGGTCAAGCCTTTGGAAATCGCTACCAGAAACTCGCAAATGGCATCTGGGATTACTTGAGAGAAGACAAGCGCCCACGGAGAGGAACGTCATCGTGGAAGGAGTACATGGATATCATGGCTGAGGAGCTGGTGGAGGCGCTGAGAACAAAGAAGCCATTACGTCTGGGTCGTTTAGTCGACAAGAATGATAAGCATTCGTCCTATCTCGCTATATTCATCTGGGACATCGACACAGAAAATGATGAGACACATGTCTTCACGTCTTTTGAAGAAGGTCATAGATGCTGGAAGGATGTGCAGAAGCATGTTTCGATAGGGGTAGATGTTGACAAGAGGACAAGGAACCTCTATACGAGAAACTGGCGGAACGGAATCATCTTTACCCCGGAGGAATTCTTTACACGGGAGGAACGAACCAGCACCTTTTGGTTCCCTTGGCCACCTGCTCTTAAGAGGGAATAATGTTTTGTGGGTTAGAGGCTGATAAACCCTTAGATCTGTATCCGGCGGGCTTTGGTTTTAGATATAAGTAAAAGCTTTGTTTTTAATTATCATATCATGTCTATTTCTACACGCTCAACTTTTTCTCAGCAGCAAAATAATTAGCAGGAAGTTTTATGCCGAAGATACTGAACAGGCCGCTTGAACTATGACGGGGTAGGGTCTACCGCTCCACAAGCTATGATTATTCCGAGAGGAAAGATAGTGAGTTAAAAAATCACAATATAGAGACTCTATTGATTCTAAACAACGCTCATACTCACACACCAGCGACTTGGGTCAACAGGATATGTAGAAAGAATTTTCCTGAATGCCCAGTACTATGGAAACCACACTTCTGCCACCGTGCATGTCCAATTACACCAACTACGATGGAAGGCCCTGTCCAAAAATCTACGCCAGCAGAAAGTCCTGGCCTTCCTCACCTTCAACGTCTCCGAATGGCTGGTAGAACTGGTAGCCTTGCACCTGAGCCCCATCCTCTGTCAAGTCCATCCTCTGCAGCAGCCTGTTGTCCCTGGTGTAGATGTCGAATCCGGCTGTCTTCGTCTTCGGCACACGGTGGTAGAGTCGGCGACGACAGTACGGGCAGCTGGGGCTGGTCTTGAACCACGTAGTAGCGCACTCCGCACAGACAGTGTGCCCACAAAGAAGAGTCAAAGGCTGTTCCAGACCGGGCCCGAACACAAACGGGTCACAGCAGATGGCGCACGACGGCTCCTCAGGAGTAGTGTCAGCGGCGATAGCCGGCATGTCTCTTGCACTGGCGATGTCGACCGCCTCTCCAGCGCCGCTGTGTGCGCGACCTGGCAGAGTTGCAAGTGTGCCAGCATCGTATCTGCTGAGTGGCAGCTCCGCCATGCCCTCCAGGTTATCTTCCTCCGAGCACACGCGCGCCTCGAATGGCAGCTGGCTGAACAGCGACAGGGCATGGTCAGCGTCGGCAAAATCCTCACGACGTCCCCTGCCGACGGCCAGCGAGTAGATCCAGCGCTCCCGGAACTGACAGCACTCCATCGCCTCCGGCTCGTTGACCAAGCAGCGCGCCTCATACTCGTCGCGGGCGATGCCAGTGAGTAGATAGACCTCCTTCACAGCCGCCGATTCAATCTCCTCACGCCCAGCCAGCTGCTCGTCCGCGTACCAGTACGCGTCCTCCCTCAGGCGGTCGACGTCAAACGGGCCGCTGTACCTGGTGACCCACGTGCTATTGCCGTCGTCGCGGGCTTCCAAGACCTCCATGTCGACGGGGAGGCGGGTGTGCAGGTAGTTGGCGATGCCCATGTAGCCGAGCGCCGCGCGCTGGGCCGGCGTGCTGGCGTAGGAGGGAAGGCGGCTGAGGATTCTGTCGTAGTCGGCGCCGAAGGACATGTATGCGTTGAACGCCCACTGCTCGCGCATGAGCTCGAAGATGTGGTCGCGCTCGAGAGCTAGGGTGCCGTCGCTGGCGGTGCAGTCGGGGTCCGGGGCTTTGAGTCTGTACGGCAGAGAGGTCAAGGGCGCGACTGGGCGGCGACGACGGGCGGCGATCGAAGTGCTGTTCCTGGAGTGGGGTTAGCTGAAGGTAGCAGTCGGATGAGGGATCCTGCAACTTACATGTTGGACGTATGTTTAGCAGGAATACGTGGTGTCGTACAAGTTTGGCGGAAGGTGCTGGGAAAGTGCTGGCGAAGGCCGAGTGGGAAGAAGTGTCGTTGGAGTTGCAGAAGACCATGCTAGCAAGGTTGAGCTTATGTGGACAAGGAATCGTGGTGATTGCTCGGCAAACGGGCTCCGTCGTCCCGAAGAGGAAACGCATCGCAAGACCGGCGTTTGGTGAAAGCCCATAGCGTCACTCGGCGGTACGAATTGGCCGTTTCTAGAATCAGCGCCGATTCTGCTGGTGCATGAGACTCCAGAGAGCGCATGGGCCGCGCTGCGTTGCAATTCGACACATCGACCACCACCAAGTCCTTTGTTTGAAGGGAGCAGCTTTGCTGCTTTCAAAATTATGCTCGTCACAGATATCAGCATCCCTGGCGAGTGAAAAGTACCACTCATATAATATGGTCCACAATTTCATTCGGGCCAACGGACTCAATTCAAAAGATAACGGAATCAACCCTGTTTTAGTCTATTTGCAACATTCAATGGAAAATACGCGAACTATCTGCAAAGTTATGTATGATGGCATTTTCGGAAATTGCGTTCCATGCTTTATAATAATGCGTGTCCAGCTGCGAAGTCGCTTGCACATATTATATCATTGGTAAGGTGTGATGTGTGTCCATGACAAGTTCACACCAATTTATTGTTTTGACAGGGGAAACTATACACCTCATGGGGTACTATTCAAACATTGCCTCGTCCTTTAGTTACTGAAATTCATACCACCATGGGAGGCTGACTTAATGTTTTCTTTGTCCCTTGTCAAGCAAGGGGCCATATGTACAACTCTCACTTCTAGATTTTCGGAGGGGCACACATCACTTGCGCATGCCTATTACCCTATAGCGCCGTAGTCTAAGCAGTAATAAGCCCTTCTTCCAATTGCAATTTTCCAGTAGTACTATGAAGGACCACGTGCGTTTGCTAAACAACTGAAGACCCACGAATTACATGCTTCGGAACATCTGAATCCATTGCGTCTGCCAGTTTGCTTATACACATATAACAAATTTGTTCATTTCAGGTTTGATGGCGTTTGAGGCCAATCCATAGATCACGCAGAAGCAATAGAGAATTCAAGCGGATGATCAATGCTAATGCAATCACTGATCAGGGGCTATGACCGTGACATATGGTCGTTAGAATGGATATCAGACGCTTTTGGCAATAGGCAGTTTCCTGTAGGCATATATATAAGCCAAAGCAACCCGGCAGCCGATTGGAATTCGGAACTATGTCAACATAGCTCAATCTGGAGGGGAATCGTTTCATTTCAAAGTCAGGACCTACAAGCTGTGTAGCCAATTATGTATATAAATGAGTCTTATCAATCCCTGTGTTATCAGGATGAGGAATGCAAGGTGAGTGTATCACCTCTGGACCAGCCACCCGCGCATGCACCCGGCGGGTGAAGGCCGTTCATTCACCATCCACCAATGACGTAACGAGAACCTGAAACACCAATCCTATTGTCATTGAGGTTGCCGACACAGTCAAGCCGTCTGCTGGCTCCAAGGAGGATGTCACCTGCAACCCCGACACTGCGACACCTTACCAACGACACCATATCTTGCGCCACCATTAGCGAAATCAACCCCGCACAGCAAACGAAACACCTGAAATTTCTTGATAACTCCTCCAACATGGTTAGGATGGAACTAACCACCAATGAATGCCACACCCAGCCTCGTGCGTCTCCCTCCAATACTCAAGCAATCTTCATGGTATTAACAGCTTCGCAGAGGAGTCCCTGAACAACCGCTCGTACACAAACAATGACATCCATTTGAGCGCAGAAGAGCTCTCGACGAGCAGCCAGGATCGAGGAATGGACGAGGAAACTTCCACAACTGCGGCCATAGCCTCCACCAGCAACCAGGAGCAAATGGATTCTGCAATCGAGGGCACTTCTGCCTCCACCACCGCCGCCCTCAAGCAGGACCCGATCATGGATTCCATCATCATGGCGCCACCATCCCGATCGGCCAGTGAGCTGCGCAAGAAAAAGCCAGCTACGACTGAGAACAGCGCACCGGCCTGCATCTCGTACCCCCTTGTCAAGGCAACCAGGCCGGAACCCGTCAGCCGTGCTCGCTTCGAAGAGATGGCAAGCATCACCAAGGCAGATGCTCAAGTACGCCTTGTCCGGCTGTTCAAGAGACCTCCCAAGCTCTTTGACGACGCCGAGGCCGCAGCAGACGCAGCAAGGTCAGCCCGCGCCTCGAACGAGAAGGCGAAGGAAGAGAACTGGCTGAAGGCCGCGCGCGAGAGCCTCAACGCCCCGGCCGTACCGCCAACACCGTGGCACTCCTTCAGACATATCGTGTCGCACTACGGACGCGTGGGTCGACTGAACAAGTCGCCGATCCAGAGGAGGAAGGCCAGCAAGGCCTTCGTGAGCCAGATGAAGCGCAGCAGGGGCAGGAGGGTCCACGTCGACTCGACGGCCGGCGAAGCTTTGCGCTATGACGGGTATCCGGAGATGAACAATGTCGCACATGTCATGTCTGTCGACAGGGAGTTCTTGGGAGAGGTCTTGGGGTTCCAGGCTGGTCTGGAGGAGTGGTACAAGGGCCGGTACGCACACGAGGCCAAGCAGGCCGAGGCCAAGCGTGTCGAGGAGGATTTGGTGCAGGGTAGGATGCAGGAGATGATGTCAACCTGGCAGCACGTTGTGGCGCAAGGGGATGAGAGGGGCGCTGATGATATGTGGGAGATGATCTTCGGGGACAGTCTTGCGGAGTAGACGGACCTGCTCAAGGTTTCACTGTGACAGCAGGACTACCGAGGTCTTGGAAGTAATGTTGGGGTACTGACCTGGGGAGAGCGGGACGATTATGGCAACCAAGCACCGCAATTTGCGCAGGATGATGGGAGCAAGGGCCTTTCGCTATAAGGCATCGGGTGTGCTTGCTGCTCCGCTTTTGTGGCACTGGTTCACTACAGGAATTCGAAGGTTATGTCGCCTATGTTGAGAGGACGGAGCGCATTAAATAGTTGAAATGTTTGAGACGAGCTGTTGAGCTTTGGAAGTCCAGAGTGGACGCCGATGAAGGATACAGGACGATGAACGTTTGATCACGGTAAGGGAGATGGAGCCTAGCAAAGAGCTTAGCATTGATCCATAGCGGGGTCTTTGGGCATTGCGTGGTGCGGTTGGGCTTCCTGTAGCTTCCATAGATCCTTACAAGTGGGAAGGCGCGGTTATGCGCTCGATGTGCCCTCAGCCTAAGATTTCCCAGTGCTTCTTACACTGTGTCTGAAATGCTATGAACAGCTTCTGATACGCCTTCAAGACTGTCCGAGCAGACCGAGCCCTTGCTTGGCCCCTGGCCGCAGGCACTCGCCGTTCGCTGTCGGCCTCCTAGGCCTGCCTTTGGGGCCGGCAGCAGCGAGAGCTGCCTTCCAGAAACAGCGGCGGCCCACCCAGTCGCGAGCAGGCGGCACTGCTCCGCCGCTGAAAGAGGCTAGCGCCATCAGCGCCGCGCCTCCCTCTAACTCACAGCCGCCGTCCAGCTCGTCCAGCTTGCTACCAAACTCCTCTTCCGCTGCACTCCGGTCGCCTCCAAGTTCGTCCCATGCCCAGATCTTCTAAGTACACGACGCACAACACGAATGTCTTGAGGCCATCCGACTGACCGTGCCCCTTGAAGCCCAATGTACAAAATCCGACTGTCCCCTCCCGTCGAGGCGACGACGTCGCCCGCTGCAAGCCTGGTAAGGTCTAGACCCTCAAGATCCTCGACGGAGGAGTGCTTACACCTAATGTGGTCATCAACAGCTCCTCGTACGAGCAGGTGGACGCCATCATCCTGCAGCTGAAGCTGCCCGTCAGGAAGAGTGGCCGTCTTCCGTCGGCCACTGGTCCGGTGGCCTTCGCCACTCATCTCAGAGTGTACGTTTCCCTTCGGGCCCCCCTTCTGACGCTGAGGCTGACACCTCCAGGGCCACCAGAGAGACTGCTGGCCTCGGCGGCCCTACTGCCTCCGCCCCTCCAACCTCTCCTCTCAGCCCGCTTCCGACCCCGAACCCCCTCGCTCCCGTTTGAGCGTTGTCCGCTCCTGGGCAACGACCCATCCGGGGGCGTGACTGACAGTTCTCCGATGAGGGGAAATAAGACCCCTCGTTCCACTCGCTCCCGACCCCGACACCCTTCCTATGGCCAACCCGCTTCCGACCCCGACACTCCTGGGCGCCATCCTCGCGGTGTGCTGCCGGGACTGACAGTTCTCCGGCAGCCGGGAGCAGAAGACCAGCCCGGTACTTGGGGCTGGCCCCCGGGCCGCCCAAGCACTGGGTTGCTGCTGCTGCTGCTGCCCTCCATCGGGGCCGCCCGCAGTTCTCCGGAACGAGGCCGCAGAAGACCAGCCCGGGACTCGCTCGGCCCTCCCGGCCGTTCGATGTCCCGGCTGCTGGACCCGTGGCAAGCCGACCGATGGCTAAGACAGTCCACCAGGTCAGTCGGACTGTGGGCTCGGTTTGTGGCCTGGAGCCGAAGACCGCCTTGGCGGTTGAGAACATGATGGATAACCTTGAACGGCTCCCTCGGAGAGCCGGGGAAATGGTGGATAACCTTGACTACGCGGACGAGAGGTCCAGCCAACATGATCTCGAAGACGATGAGCCTTCGTCGTCACCCGCCGAGGTTGCCACTACAACATCCATCCATCCTCCTACGATGAACGACTGCGCGGAGCCAAACCACACCAAGCCGTCCACTGTCCAATTCCACAAAGCAAACAAGGAAGCCGTCCCCCATGGCTTCTCTAGACAGCGTAGATGCATTCCCCTGTGCGCTAATCACGGTGCTGCAGTCGTTTCATAAGCTCAAGCAGTAAGTATACGCGTTTCGATGATACCGTGCTGTACTAACTGTTCGTAGCGCCGAAAACAACGCGCTCGCGGTTGGTGCTTTTCTCAAGCACCGCCATGATAAGGTCTGGCCTACAGGCTCCGCCAAGATCACACCTACCAGCAAGGACGATGACAAGAGCTACATCAAGAGCCTGGCCAAACAGCCTAGCATAAAGAGGCTGAAGGCTCGCCGCGTCCTAATGCACCCAACACTCGACTGCTAACTCGACTCCTCCTGGGGTCGGGACGCCCGCCCATCACCCACCACCGCAATGGCCACGACTCCCGCTCTCCGCGCCATCGCCACCACCATTGGCGCCACAGCTTCCCTGAACCACGCACACACAGAGTTTCTGTTTCTGTCCGCCATGGACGTCCACGAGCGTGCACGCCTTCGGAGGCACCAGGCAGTCCCTGTGACTGTCACCGAAGAACGACAGCTTCCCAGGCAGCAGTGAGTGGAGGAACATCATATTGGCCGCGCCTCATGCCCGGCATTGCTGTTGCCGGAGGCAGTGTGGAAGCCTATCTTTGGGCAGGTTTTGGACCAGCTGCTGGTAGCAGCGTTCAGGCTGCTTGCGGGAGGGGACCTTACAGCGGCCAGCCCTAAGCGCGTTGGCCAGATAGTGGTCGAAGAGGTCAAGAGACGCCTCAATGCACAGGTGGCCAAGAGTTGGGCGAAGCTGTGCATTAATCCAGGATCGTATGGCGAGGCAGAGATCACGAAGGCGGTGAAGGGTGCACTTCTGGCTGGGTATGTCAAGTTTTCCTGTTCCCTCTAACCCATCCTCTCCTCCAGTCCCCAGAGACCTAGTTTGAGCCGTAACTAACAACCCCAACAGCACCGCCGCCACCAACGAGGCTCTGAAGACCACAATCCGCAACCCCACGCCCATGTGCCCCGCGACCGCGCCCCACAGCGGCATCACCACCTTGAGTGGAGTTCTTCGGTTTCCTGTTTTTAGTTTAGTATTTTACTGGGAAGGACGGAGGCAAAGTTAGATGAGGAAGCGGGTTTGATGGTCCCGGAATGAGATAGGATTATGCGCGTTCCCAAAATTTATAATACAGAGATTCCATTTTTGCAGGTCGAAATGCAAGCTTTTGTGAGTCTGTCGGCATCCCATGACCAGACACAGTCTCAGAAAATCAGGACTCCTCTCTCATCCCACATGATTCCGCTTTCTCTTCGCCCTCTCACCAGTGCTCCTCCTAATTGGACTGCATCTCCACGTATGCCTCCCAGCAATCCCGCCACGCCGTCATCCCCTCCGCCCAACGTCTGCCCATCGCTTGGTGGCCGATCTCCCTCAACCACGCTCTCTCCAGCTCGTCCAATGCATGATGCCGAAAGCCTGTTGCATACTCCCACTCTGGGCTGCAGGGAGGACCATCCCGCACAACCTTCTCCGCCAGCATGATGGCGGTGGCGAGCAATGAATCTGGCCGCCCGAATTCGTGGTAATACATCCGGTTGTTCTCCATCATCGCTTTGTAGTATGCCATCCCCAGGAAGATGCTGTTGATCTCTGGGTCGATGACGTCGATGATGCGGTGAATGAAGTCCCAGAGGCGGTCGCGGGCGCCGGGGACGGCGGGGAGGTGCGGGGAGAAGCTGTGAGATGGTTTCAGCATCTTTCTAGGGATTGCGGAGGAGTAGGCATGGGAGTGGGACTGCGCGACTTACAGTGGCTCTCCGGCGCTCATGATGAAGTTTATCATTTGCCCGGTGTGGTAGCAGAGCGGGTTGTTCTGCGGCGGGTTTTGGGGAGGGTGTTGCGGCGCTGCGGCGGAGTGGTAGTGCGGCATCGGGTTGGCGGGGGCGGCGCTCTGGGTCTGGTCGGGCTTTCCGAAGCACATTTTATATTGAGTATGGAAGTTGAGGAAGTTTTTGGGGCGTTGCGGATCGCGGTTGTGTCGAGTGGGTTTTGGAGGCGCGAATTATATGAATCGGCTTTTGGAGTTGCGGGTGGTAGGTAAAGAGGAAGAAGTGGTTCGGCCGACGCAGAAAAGGCAGGACTATATAACTGAAATTGAGAAGTGAATGTAGCTGAGTGAATGCCCGCCTGAGACAGAAGCGGGCTGGGTGTTTGCACCCACTTGCCATGTTCACTCATAACACATCAAACGGTCTTGGCACGCTTCTTACCCTTCGCGCGCCGTTTCAGGAACTGCTTCCACGCTTTCTTCCACCTTCGCGAAATGGCGCAGCCTGCGAATTCCGAACTCTGAGCCAACCAAAGGGCAAAGCGTAGCAGATGTGCTTCGTGATATTCCAGAGAGCGCACGCCAAATCCCATACAGAAGGCCCAGTCGGCCAGTTCATAACGCACCCTGTGGTGGTAATCCTTCGAAATCTTGAGGCAAACGATGAAGACGTCTATGCCAACCGCATATTCCACGGGAATCTTGGCATAGAGCCACAGCCATTTATGCATCAAGTCCATGGCATCAAATATGAACTTTTTTGGTACGTTGCTGGTGAAAAGGAGATGTTCAATATCGCCTTCGAGTTCTTCGACAGAGTAAGGATCGATCCTGGAAAGATTAGCTGTGAGGTCAACTATGATACGGGGGCACATTGATGCTTACACATTCTGGAGAGACTCTGAGAGAAAATCCACCATGTCGTCAATATCGTAATCGATGTGGTCTTCTTTGTGCGCTCGGCAGCGGCAGCGGACGCTCGGTAATGAGCGAACAGAAGCTTGCGGAGAGGGTAGAGGGGGTTCTTCCATGCTGTCGTAGTACTTTTGGTTCTTGCGATAGTTTGAGAAGAGCGTTTCTAGATTCAGAACGCGATATTTATGGACAACGATGAGTAGTAATTGACTCCGGCCCCGGTGCGGCAGTGCAGATACGTGCTGCAGACCGGCTTCCGCATGGTGGCACAGTTGAACAAAGCGAGAAATCCCCGAAAGACTCACTTTTGTTTGTCATTCTGGAACAACTGAACCGCATTCGCAGCTCAAATGATGAATGCTGACCCCAACATAGCGCTAAAAAAGCCTTCGCCTTTTGGAAAGCTTGCTGTGCGTACTGAGCCACATGCCCCGAGGTACCGAGGAATGTGGCATATGCTACACAATCTTGCGGCCGTCAACAACCAACCACCAATAGAGAGCCCTGCGTCATGGCCTTTTTCAGCCTTACGCCGGATCCTCTACTGCCGCGCCTTCATACCTCTCACCTGCTCCAGAACATCCTCATTTTCCTCGTCGGTGTATGACCTTAGTGTCATTCGACGCCGCCAAATCTCGTAGTCAGTCGCCAGTCTCTGCTTCTTCTTGGGCGTCATCTTCCGACCTTCCACACCCGGCTACAGCGTTGCGAGCCGCTCCTTCACTGCGGTATCCAGTGTCCAAATGCGTGGCGTCCGAGCAAATATCTGCACAGATCCACCAATGTCAGCAAGAGCGGGTGAATAGTGCATGGGGGGTTAGGGAAGGGCGTACCAATGATCTCGGCGCCGAGCTCCTCTGCCTAAACAACACTCTGAGGGTTCGAGGTTGAAGAAGACATGATCTTGATTCGTGTTGGCGATTTGCTTTGATTGTGAGCTGTAAAATGGCTGGCTTGTTGAAGCTGAGTTGATGTATTTGAGTGAGCGTCCGAGAGTGGGCGATGAAGTGGGCTAGTACCCTTGAGTCTGAAGTGAACCTCTCGGCTTCAGAAGACCGCTCAGGATACGGGAGTAGCAGGCAAGCACAGCCCAATTGCCCAGCACTGCTCCGGGGGGTACACTCGTTATTCTGCATCAGCCCTTCAACATATCATCAAGGCAACGCCGTTCATTATTCCGCGATTCATTCTGGTGACCCCAAGACCAAGAAAGTCCCTGATAAGCTAGATAGAAGGTCAGTGTGGTTTCTCGTATTGAATTTTGTCTCTCGGCTTACCTTCAGGCAGCTCGTACAACCCGCTTTGAGGAAAGTAGTGAGTCATCCGAGTCTGGACACCGGTTGAGGGGAGTCCGTGGTAGCTTTTGAGGCCAAGGGTATCCAATGGTGCTATACCTATAGACCCAGGTTCTGGAGGCACTGGAGAAATTATCCGCTCGTAGCTGAATGATCTCCCGTTTTTGGTTCCCGATCATGACGTTCCTCTTGGCTTTCTGCCAAAGCAAGGTCGTTATCTGTGCATTGAGAATCCTGATATGCTCTGTACCCACTCCGAACGGAACAGACGCGCCGGCGTTAGCTGGGGCTGGATGCAGCACGGGCTCGTCTGGCATCTGATGCAAGCCGCAGTAACCGGGATCGCTGATACTTGGAACTCTGCATCGGTATCCGTCTGCGAAGGCTGCCCGGCACTTGCAGAGGCAGATGATGTGGGCAGGCCCAGGTTGGTGTATATCTGTGTGATTAACAGGCCCAAAGGTCGTAAGCCGTGTTGGGCTGTGGAACTTAGTAGTTGATTGTCCGCTTGGTGGGCTGTGAAAGGCTATCCTCCAGCGGGAAACCCAGCGCCTTGCCTTGGTACTCTTTGACGTATATACTGCTGCCGCCACCAGGGAGGGAAAATCATCATTTCAGCGAATCTGTGGTCCTGTATGTCCTCGCTGTATGAGACCTTCGGCGGGAGTGTGGACTTGGCCTGCTCGTCACGCTTTGGAGGCATGGGAAATGGGGCCGACATGGAAAGAACGTTGGCTGCTCAGAGTTGACGACGAGTAGGCGCCGGGATTGGCGTAGGACATGCTCGACTGGGGTCGATAGGCCTGGCCGTTGGAGATGGACCACCCTGATCTGTCCAAGGCCCCACAACCACAAGAGGCCGCTTCGAGGGTCAGCGTCCTCCCTACTGCATATTGACGTCCTCGAGATCGAACGACGCCATATGGGATGGTCGGGGTAGAGCTCATGAGGCAGGAGAAGTAGGTCGTCTTATTCGCGAGGAGAAGGCTAGGCTCCAGAGAAGCGTAGGAGCGATCGACCCTGGGCCGCCTCAAGGCTCCCGGGCCTGGCCCAGTCGAGAACGACGGCGAGCAGCCGCGAGAAAAAGCCAACTTGTCAGTCCAAGATCATATAGCTTGACGAGCAGGCAAGGGCGAATAGCTCGACGAAGCAGTGATTGGCGTAGATGGTACGCCTCTGTCCTCAATGTACGAAGGTGTCGATGGTGAGAGGCGCTGTTGTCCAAAGGCGCGATCCGCCACCGTCCGGCTTGACGATCGTGGTTGTCGGCCGCTCTGCGTCTTTATCGTCGGCGCTGGTGAAGCGGCTCAGCCGCACGCGCATCAACGAAGAGCTACACGTCCACGGCCTCTTCGCCTGTGCTTGGGGCCGCAACGTGTCGACATTCGTCTGCATGACCGGGCGCTTGAGGATGCGAAGTGGTCGCGTTTCTTCACGACGGAGGGCGGAGAGCGCGTCTGTCGGACAAAAAATGTGTTGGGGATTTGCCATGCGGTCTATGGCTGGCAATGGATAGCGGAAGACCACTTCCGTCACTTTCGAAGGGTTGCGTATGAGCGTGAGCCAGGCATTGGCTGAGGTGATGCCGGAAAAAAAAAGGAGTTTGGTTCGCGGGGTGCGGTTCGCTTACGATCGCCCGAGCTTGTCTTGCACGACTCGTCGTTCGCCTCTATACAGTGCGCGGGGTACAACGGCACCAGGCTCGCACTGTGTCGAACTCGGAACCGTACTCATAGAGCTGTGGAGTTGGTAAGTAGCTTTGCTCAACTTTCGAGGGATGGAGTGGCTGACTGTCGCCTCGAGCTGAGATAGATAAAAGTGGATAATATGGCCGAAGAAGGGGTAGTCTCGGTGAGGGAAATGATACTCCTGAGGCTCGGGGTCGATGATCCAGCTCATGATGGTAGTAAGGATTGGCTTGTTCCATTTGTACAGTTTCGTACTCAATCGAGCGTTCCATTCCTCGTCGTCATTCGCGCGCTTCGCGTCCTCGATCATCATCGTTCGACGATAAACGATGTCGGTAGTTACGAAAGCCTTAACCTCGTCCCAGAGCGCCCTACAGTGCTGAATGCGAACCAAAACCTCTTTAGAGTTCATAGTTAAATCCCAGAGTCGTTCCCGAAGAACGTCGTGCACATGATATACACTCTCTCAGTGCATTTTCGAAGCAAGCTCGCGGCTAGTCCGGGGACGACGTCTAGAAGAGGGTAAAAGCTCGGATTCACGGTCGTTAAGGTCCGCCGCCTCTTACTCGAACCATTGTGGACCACTCTTGTTGTATTTCTCCTCGTAAGCCCAGCTGTACTAGTCCATTGCGCTTTTGGCCGGTAGACTACTGCAAGACCGTCTTACCACCAGGCCAACTGACTGAGCTCTGCGTCCACCGTCATGGCAGTGGAATGTCTCGCTGGTCTCTGGAGAGGACGATGATGAGCTCTTTATACGAAGAGTCTGCTGGAGCATTTTACGCCGTTTGCTGTACCACAGATTAGCGCAATATTCACGAAGGGATCAGGTCATAGTACCTTCAAGTTACAAAGCTACAGTCACTTGCCTGACCCGGATTTAATTGCTGAGACACGGCACTGTAGCTTCTAGTCGACATCTATAAGAAGCTCATGACTTGTAGTGGTTGCCACTGATACTGTAATTTGTCTGGGATATATAAACTGGAGGTAGGTAGGGCTTGCTTCGATGTGTCGGCGCCTCCGCGAACCTGCTGAGCCATGTAGCTGATCGTCATCTTCAGCGAGCCCAAGCCCCAGGAGCTGAGCTTGCCAGCTCCCGGTGCAACATACTGGCTGGGTGCCGGAATTTGTTTTAGTGTCAGAACGGTGTTGGTGGGGATTTTATATATTTTGCATGCTTGTAGAGGAGACAAAAGAACCTAATGAGGAGTTGGATGCTGTCGTTGGAGAATAATTCCATGAGCTTTATACTTCCGATGCCAACTAAATCTCATTACTGTTAGCTTTCCTTCCAACAAATAGTGATTTCGACGGTTCTACCAAGAGGAGTAAACGTGCTCAATCATCAAGTAGCAAATATAGACTGCGTTTGGGGAAGCATATTGCAATCATGTGTGCATGTTGTGGGTCTGGCTCCCAATCAACCTGTATTATTTCACATTTACATCCGATTGATAGCTTCAACGTCTCATGGCACGAGCGAAATAGACACATGACTTCACAATTGAGGAAACACGGAAGCGGTGACAAATTACGCAAGCCAGACACTCAGATGCATGGTCTCCTGCCACTGCGTGCAACATATCTATGGCCTCCTGTTATAAGAATGGAAACCGATTTGTCCGGAATGAGTTTGCAAAGCTCCGGACAATATCAAATTAAGGGGGGTACAGGAAGTGATGGATGTAGAAAGGTCGGTCCAGATGCAGGTTTTGACAAGCTCCAAGCTGCTATTGATTGCTACGCGGTATGTCTTAGAGTATTCCAAGTGGTGAGTCAATACCATGTTTTACGTATGAGGAGGCAAACTACTCGCTTGGATTGAAGCATATGTAGCAATCTGGTAAACGTGTCATGCAGTCATGAGAGTCTGGCGGGATGGGAACAGAGTAGTGGAAGACTTTTACAGGAGAACAAGCAGCGGGAGGATTCCAGAAAGGGATGGTTTCAAACAAGCAAATCACAGCAGAATGGTGTCGTATACGGTGAATTACGTGGATCTGTGCCGGGAATGTATACACGCCTATCACCAGCGGCGAAAGAAAACCACAGGACCAAACGTCTTCGCATCCCTCCGCACCCGAGACCAACGCCCAGAAAACCCGCCAAAGAGACCAAAAGTCTCTCACAGCCGTTCCCACCACCAGCGTCATTCCTCCAAACTATCCCCTCCTCGCAACGCGTATCCGGTTGACGCGGGGGTTGCGCCGGACCGCGTTGAGCGCCAAGGTAAGTCTGCGGCGCAGGTCGATCAGGGCGGCGATATCCGTGTCGACGTCCGAGCCGTATATGCAAAAGGGGCGGCCGCGGCCCCAGACAGTGACGCGCGCGTGGAAGAGCGTCCGGGCGTTGTATGATCCTAGCTGGACGAAGACGTGGCGGCCGGGCCAGAGGCGCATTGCCAGGTCTTTGTGGAGTATATAGATCAGTGTAGAGGTAAAGGAGGGTTGGGGATGAAGCGCAGTGGAGAAATTGGAACGTACGGTTACAGCGGAGCCAAAGGTAGGCGTAGTATTCGGTGTGGGCCAGACAGGGCATTTTGAGAGCGGATGAGGTAGCGGAGGTGGATCTCGTGGTGTGATTGTTTGTACGTGTGTGTGTGTGGCGATTGGGGATTGTGCTTGAGATATGCGAAGTTTGGACGATGAGGGGCGCGATGGTTTGTGTTGTGGGCTGTTGTCGCTTGCGGGACGGGCAGGAGAGTCACCCAAACAGAAGCGAAAGCAACACCCGGATTCGCATGGCCCGTGCACGGGCGGACTTGCTTGATACTGCGCTGGCTTTGGAGATTGTAGAATAGGCATTGTGTGAATCCACACTATTGTTCCTAGAACAAAGTGAAAATGACCTTTCAATTCCTTACGCAGATATTCCATAATATTGTACCTTTTGCTCCGTGCATAGAGAATGAGAAGCATCCAACTATTGTCTGCCTTACCATTGTGCAACTCTCAGATCTGCCCATATACAGAGCTCCCCTGAGCCTTTCCCTCTACCCTCTACGACCAAATTCAAGCCACCTGGGTCCGACTCAATCTCAGAAACCCTCAAACAAGTCCAAATCAAATCCAACCACAACCATGAACCCCAACGACTTCCCCCCCTCCGGCGGCTCCGACTTCCCCAACACCACCACCTGGGACGAAGCCCAAGCCGCCAATATCACGCTGCGCACTCCTGGCCTCGATCCCGCCGGCAACCCGCTGCCCGACGACGTCTTCTCCCTCTACGAGCTCGTCACCTGCGCTTTGGCCTCGCGCGCGTGGCCCAACCACCACTTCTTCTTCAAGATCGCCGACGACCCCGCCAGCCACGCGGATATGCAAGAATTCGCCGACAACCTGCGCCGCCGCCGCGCCGACAAGGTGTACGACCGCAAGCTGTTCACGTTCCTGCGCGACCTGGCCATCATCCAGCACACGATGAACCCGGGCCCGAGCACCGAGGAGGCGTTCTTGCACGCGGATGGGGTCGTGGATAGGGCGAGGGAGGTGGAGAGGGGCTTGGAGGAGCTGCTGCAGAAGGTCAAGGAGGAGAAGATGCGTCCCGCCGCGGGCAGGAAGGGTGTGGGCAAGGTTGAGGGCGAGCAGAAGAAGGTGGTTGCGTTCCCGGGCGACCTCTCGGCGGTTCGCAGGGCTATCGACGAGTCGTTCAAGGATGTGAAGCTCGAGGACGAGGGCGAGAAGGGTGAGGGGGATATGGGCCAGGAGGGCGAGAAGGAGGAGAAGAAGGAGAACAAGAAGGGCAAGGGCAAGGCCTAGATGCCTGGGGGTGATCGTGGCGTTTCGGTGCGGCAAAAGGCCGGCGGGCAGGCCTGACCACACAGCACGGGCTTGACATAACGACATTTCATACTGACCCCAAGGGGGAAAGGTTTTCTTTGCTTCTTATTCTGGTTTCAAATGGTGCTGCTTGAGACTTACCTCCACAGAGTTTGGGATAGGCTTGCGGCCTTCAAATTCAAACAAGTAAATACCAATCATGGAGTTGCAGAATCCGGGGGCTATGTCTTGTTAGAATACGAAGTGCGTGCCTCCTGCAGAGGACAGCCGTCAGATTAACGTTGGCGCCAGCGTTGCACCGGGCGCTGATCCAACTGCCTGTGCGGGGAATTCTCTCGCTTCGCGTTCCCCGCTCTTTCGACTCAGCCGTCGCATCCGTGCGCTGACATCATCGATCCGACAACCGCCCATCGCAAGTGAGAAAACCATATCTGGTGGCCACTGCAAGATCACAGGTGAATGGCAATACAAGGGTGGCAAAGTTCGCGTAAGGTGCGCGGTCACAGGTGAAGTCACTGGATGAAGAAAAGCGAAGTTTGGGTAGACAAAGAAATTTTTATCGCACACTGTCGAACTTGCACAGACAATGCTCGCTGACGAAGTGCTTTGCTATGCTCTGCTCGTAACCCATCCTTTGTAATCCAGCCCTTTGTTATCCTGAGCGATCCAGCTTCTTCCGCAGATCATCGAAAAGAAAAGACTGATTTGTCATCATTCGCACGGAAGATGTTTTGAGATGCTTCTGAGAGCTTGCAAAGAGTATGCCGCTGAGCTGAGCGACGAAGATGAACTGTGTTTTGATGTGGACGCGTTGATGGAGTTGTTGACCCGAAGGTGAGGTTCCGACGTGTCAGAAGTACATCAGGCGAGGCTGTAGGGGCGCGAAACCGTCATCTATCCCAAAGTGACACATCAGCGACGACGCCTCACCTCGCGGGCTCAGAGGAAGAGAGAAAACGTACTAACCCAGCGCAATCTCCCTAGCAGCGATGCCGCGAATGCCCTCGGCAACATGCTCGTCGTAGCGGCAGAAGCGCCATCCCTCAGGCGGGTAGTGGAAGCACGGGCACTGAGCCTGCTCGGGCGTCGGGGCGGCCTTCTTCAGGAAGAACAGCTTCTTGAGCTTGTGCGCGAAGCGGCGCAAGCCAGCCTTGGTGCGGGCGGACGTAGACATGGGCTCTTCGATGCCAGGGGGGCGGCGGCCGTTCTGCGGGGACGCGACGAGCTGCGGGACGGTCGAGGAGGGGCGGCGCTGCTGCATGCGCTCGCGCTGCTCCTGGTGCATGCGGGCCTCCATGGCACTGAAGGCTCTGCCGAAGGATTCGCTGGCGGGAATGCCCGAGTGGTTGGCGTGGCGGCGCTCGACGATGCTGCTCCAGACAGGGCTTTGCGCAGCGGAACCGTCGCGAGCGAGAGGGCGGACGCGCATGGTGACGGAGACAGTTGTGCCGGCGATGATGATGGGTGTCGGCGGGCGTTCTTCTTCCATGGTCGTGGACGGTGCAAGGTGGTGGTGGAAGCGTCGCGGCGGTGCTCGGGGCGTCGGGTGAAGCGATACCTTTCACCACCCCCCGCGGCGAGCTACCATAGCCGGCCGCCTTTCTTCCCGATCACTCGCTTCACCCTCCTTACCTCCACCGTCGATTTAGCACTCTCATTCTATAACGACACCATGGACGCCGCGCCAGCCGTGGACGACCCCCCCGAGGCGCGGGAGGACATCAGCACCGCATCCATGGAGCACATGGACCCAGCGATCCTTCATGAATATCTCCAACAACATGGCAAACGGGTCCCCCAGCTCTATCACTACGTCCACACGGCCAAACGCAACTGGCCCGGCCGCTTCACGGACGAAGACACGTGCGCCATCTGCCTGGAATCGCTCAACAGCGGCTACACGCCCAACTACACCAGTCTCGCCAAAACCCTCAGCAACATCGAGGAAGAAGCCATCGATCCCGACATCACCGCCGTCGACGGCTCTCGCTGCCACATCGTCCTCGACTGGTTCCACCGGCTCGACCCCACGGCCGCCGACACGGACGTCAACGGCGACGGCAACGACGACCCCTTCCCCTTGATCCCGCACATCGGCCTCGTCTCGCGCGCCAATGAACCGCGCTTCCTCCACCCCACCTTCACCGACGACCGAATCCTCACCTGCGCCTTCGGCCACGCCTACCACCGCCGCTGCCTGCTGGCCGAGATCACCAGCCCGCGCAGCGAGGACCGCATGCTGCAGGACCGCTGTCCGCAGTGCCGCCGCAGGCTGTTCGCTGACGTCACGCGCATCCAGGCCCGCCTGCGCCGCTACGAGTTCCGCCGCGCCCTGGCCTTGGCGACTGGCTGGGTCAAGGCCGGCGACTTCTGGCTCCCGGTTAACGGCATCATGTTGCACCCCGAGACGGGCGAGGAGCTGTTCAGGCTGCTGCGCCACGAGCAGTACGAACGCGGCGTGGCTGCTTGGAAGGAGGCCCGGGACGCCTTTTTGGAGGGTGACATGGGCCGGTTCAGCACTGCGATGGACGAGGCGGAGCGGATTGATGACGAGCTCCAGGCCGAGGAGCAGAGGCTGGAGGGTGATACCGAAGATGATACCGAAGATGATACCGAAGATGATGCCGAAGATGAGGCTACTTTGCCGGATGGGGATGATTAGTTGCGGTGTTGGAACCGTGGATCAAGGCGATCTTCTATCTCAAATGAAGACGACATTCAGCGTTTGGTAGGCGTATCTGCAGACTATTCTCTGGCCGCAACCCAACTGGCGCCTGTCGTCTTGGTAGGACAAAATTCATTCTGGCTTCATTACTGGTCCATTCATCAAGTTGACCCTGGAAGCTCTTCAAGGCGGAGATGTGATATGTTCTCATCAATTCCGTGCTAGTATTGTGGCCCTCCCGCGCCCCAGTTGTGGACATAGCGATTCCACGGGCTTGGCGGGACAAAATGCGCCGGTCTGAGATCAAACCTCTCCCCGGCATGTGGATCCTCGGGCACGTCAGCGCGGCTCTCTAGAGTGATAGGACTTTCGACCCTTGTAGCCGAAACGCATGGAGGCTTGCTTTCTTTGGCTCCACCTAAAATCAATAGCACTGAGGAAAGGTTGCGGGCATTGTGGTGCTATCCACTGGTGAATATGCCACGATTGGCCCTGGTACCACCCCTAGCCATTTTCAGATACAATAGCTGAGGATCGTGAAAATAACCTGCAAGGTTCAGTGACTAGACGCCCTGATATTATCTCCCATGCCGCCAATAATTCCGCTTATCATAAGAAAATACACAAGAACCTTAGATGATACAAGCCACCTGATAAGACCAATTGCCATGTGTGCTCTCACCTCGCGATGATTATCGTGCCTCATCACGTTCACAGAGTACGTAGGTCGTTTCTCGCCGCAGAAGTCTCGCCGCCTGCCATCTCCCCGATCTTTCTTTTCACGTAAGTTGGGGTGTTTTCGCTCACAGATACGATATACGTGCCTGGATCATTTTGTAGCAGCATAAACGTTATTTTTGAAGTTCGTAGGAGTCAGACCACTCGCAGAAATACGGCTGGCAAGCCAAGTAATAAGGCATGAGGCTAAGGGTCACCCAGCCCAGCTCACCAAGGCCTATAATCAGCTTGCAGAGATTTTCAGCGTGAAAGTTTTCAGAGCACTAGACGCACTCAAAGAACACGACTGCTCATGACCATGCGGCTCACGTCTCTCGGTGCTGCTCGCTGAAGCTTCTCCTTTCTCGCCTTTGACCGCTCCGCCAGGTGTGCTATTCTGTTCCTATTCTGGTCGCTGATGTCTTCTAAGCGCATCCTCAGCCCGGACCTCTTCTTTGAAAGTGTCCGCGTCGTGTTCCTCTAGCACTCCGCTGGCTCGTGATTCCTCTGTGACCAACTTTCTTGATAATTGCGCCAGGTCATGCTGCGCGTCTTGCTGGGCTTCCCCCCAGTCATTATTCCGGATCGTATGCAACACCCGCAAGATTTTGCTCCAGCGTGGGCCCCTTCAGTTTGCTGCCCAGATCATATATCAAGTCGTCGGCCATTTATACGGTCGTGACAGCCAAAGCACCCACCTCCTTGAGCATCTCGGTTGCATCGTCGACCTTGCCGGTATGTTCTGTCAGCAATCTACTCAGGGAATCTGGAAATAAATGTATTTGTCCTGGGCGGTAAAAGAGCTACGTAGCGAGAGCCCCATGGACTCACGATGCTTTTCAGGGGATCTGGTGCGGAAAGACACATATTAAAAAGGGTAGAGTTGCTAAGGGCAGGCTGAGCTGGAAGCGGGAGCAGGCTTGAATGCACAACGGGAATTCCTTCAAATTTAAGAGGCTCTCCAAGCAGGAACAGTCAAAGGCGCAGCAGCGCTAACTGCCGGAGACTCCGCCACCACCAAGATGGAATTTCACACGAACGCCCAGAGGAACCACGTCACTTCAGTACGCCCAACACGCCAGCAGCGGAGGCGTAGCCTGAAAGAAAGGCGTCTGGAGAAGCGCGAATCTGTGACTTTAGAGATCTTCCGGAAGCTTCATTCCAAGATATGGCATATGGAAGACAGAGAACAAGGTCCGCTGAATGTCCAGCCCCGTCGAACATATGGAGCGCCTGGCCGATAGTGGGCAATATCGCTACTTACAAACGTCAGGTCCGCTCACCAAAAACACTGTGTGAGGCACGGGGCAAGAAACTCTGTGATGGCATGGACGACCGAAGCCTGTTCAAGAGGCGAGTATGAAATCGTCACGGCCTCGTGCCTGTCAAGTTGGCTCGTTCTATAGCGGCTATCCACGTGTGCCCTCACCGTCACAGGGCGGGGGAGTGCCACCGTCCAAGATACTCTACAGCGCTCACCTGCGCGGTCACAAGCGCCATCTGCACCTTCCAACTTCCATGGCATGGCCTGGCCGCTCCTTCCCGCGTCGCGTACCCTTTGCTGGACCCAGTCCAAACAGGCATCGCGCAGTCGTTGCCACGCCGATGGGCCCTCTAGTCGAGCACATGCAGGGAAGATGGATCGGTCTTGGCGTGCCCTTAAATAGCCCTGGACCGCTCGCCGAAGCTCCTCTTTTCTTCTTCAGCTCTCTTTGCCTTTTGGCTTAGATCAAGTGCAGTAGCTGTTCTTTTTAGTTTAATCTCTAGAACGTCCTACGGGGTATTTCTTTTGATTAAACTACTTTTTGGAACCGGGTAGCTGGTCCCTGAGCTCCGCTCATACTTCGCTGCCACAGTGTCGCCTCTATTGCACTATCTGAGGCTGATGCGAACTTTTCTTTTCGTCAATTATCTGGCCTTGAGCCGGCTTTTGAGGAAGAGAAATATCAGCCTTGGTTGCAAAGGAATATGGGTGAGAACAGCGGATACGCGCGTGAAGTCGGCGAGCTCGTTGGCAGCACGCTATGGAAGATCTCAGTCGCGTCGCATTTCTTGCCGCACTGCGGCAGCCGCAGTTTGAGTTGGTGTTGAGCCGCGCGCCCTATCGCGCTCATTTTGCTTTGCGCATTTCGCTAGTGCCGTGAGTTAATAGACATGTGGCCCTTTACAAATACTCGAGCTGTCGCTTCAAGGTCATCGGGTTCGGGGGTGCATTTTGTGGCATCGGCCAGTTTGACGTTGGCCAGGATAGCGTTGTTGACAGCTTCGTCAGCGCAACAAACTGGGCCCTAGACATGGCGGATTTACGGAATCAATGGTCATGGCTATGTATTCACAAATTTGACATCGTTCTGACGAGTGCGCGCCCGACAAGCCCCTCCGTTGCCGCAAGCGGTGAAGCCGCGCACGAGTGCACCATTGAGCTCTATTGTGTCCCGCTGCGGATGGCGAAAGCAGGTGTGTTTGTGACAGTAAGACTTTTCAAGCTCGGTCTGCGCATCACGCAAGCGTGGCGAGGCTCTATGAGTGGTGTCGTTGCTGTGCGCTCTCCGCTGGATGTCCTTGATAGCTTCGAGGAGAGAAGTGAGATCTAGAAGCGCGCATGGTATCATTCTGGCCATTGCGCCTCATTTCATACGTCACTGATTGGAGCGGTGCAAAGCTTTTGCGGGGGGCGAGGAATGCGGCCTTCGTCCCAGAGCGCAGCGGCGAAGTCATCTGGAGGCTCGCCAGGCCGTCTGACGGCGGCGCGGTATCCGTCTGTCTTCGCGCCACAGCCTACGAGTGCCGCATCATTGTCAGCATCTAGACAATCATGAGACATCGCAATCCACGTCTCACTGGAGCATCTTCCGCTCTACAAGTCGGGGACGCATGGTGTGGTTAACACTCCCGAAGGCCTCGTCGCGCGGGCGACGCCGGCCCAGCAGCAAGCCATCGGACACAGCCTCATTCACTTGCGTGCCCAACCCAGATCTTCTGGCCCAGCACGGCGGCCCTCTTTTCCGCGACACCTTCCGCCCCGTCCTCCTTCACCCGACCACAACAACCGCCCGGCACCAGCACCGTTCTGCGCCGCCGCGGTCCTCCACAAACCAAACCACCTCCGCACACCGCGTTTGAACCTCGACGCATACTCCGCAACCATGCAGACTCTCGGAATCGTCTTGGTCGTCATGTTCGGCCTGGTCGCCCTCTGCCTCTTCTTCGTAAGTCCGCATCCTCGCCCTCCTCCTCCTCCTCCGCCTCCCCTTCCTCCTCCCGCACCACACCGCGCAACACCAGCTAACCCCCCTCCGCTCCAGCATTTCATCGCATACACCATCCCAGGCTGGGTCCCCCACGAGATCCCCACCCGCAACCGCCGCCGCCGCGCCGCCAACCGCGCCAACGTCCGCAACGCGACCGGCCGCGTCACCACCCGCAACGCCACGACGACGACTGCCGACGACGGCATCATCGCTCCCGGTCCCGCCCGCGCCCGCGCCGGCATCGTCGTCGACGGCGGCCCCCTGCCTCGCCTTCCTGCTGCCGCCGCCGCTACCCTCCTCCCGCGCAGCGCCAGCGGCACGACCGTCGCCAACGTCGGCGCTGCTACGTCCCGCCCCATCGTCGCCGCTGCCAACGATGGCAGCGTCGGTATCCAGCTCGCCATCGTCCCGCAGTTCGTGCGCATCAACGGCGGCGGCGGCGGCGGCGGCAGTGGCGGCAACGGCAACAGTGGCAACACCGGCAACGCGCGTCCGGCTGCTGCTGTGCCGCGTGTCGCGGGTCGTGCTCCCCCGACGCGTAGGGCGCCGCCGGAGTATGATGTTGAGGCTGGTTTGGCGGATCCGCCGCCGAGGTATTCGGAGGGGCTTGGAGAGTATGTTGTTTATCCTGCCTACGTTTTCTTTTGTTGTCCGACGGGAGAAGGGGAGGGGGGCGAGGGGAGAAGATGATGGGTAGATGCTACTGATTTGGTTGGCAGGCATGACTCTCAGACGGTTATTGCGCGTGCGGCTTAGAGGCTGCACCGCGACGATTCTCAAGACGGCGGCCTGGCTTCTGAAATGCTGAAAGACGACACAAAAACAACATCATCATCGTCTTGAGGAAGACGGACATCAACAATTACTGGGGGTTTGCTTTTTTGCTTAAGACATTGGAGGATCATCTGGATAATCGGGAGAGGCTCAAAGGTTTGCATTTGGATTTTTGACTTGGACAACAGCAACAGCAGCAGAAGCGGTAGCACACCTCTTGTCCTTGGCGACATACTGTTGTACACATGGCAGCTGTAGCCATCATAGGCCTCTTTGCAGAAGGCTTCTTCTACAATTCTACAAATTTCATTATTCCTCACAACATGGCATGACACTTGAAACAAGAGAGAAAGGATTAAAGATACGGGATGGATTGATACCTATCAGAGGGGATTGGGGATTCATACTTACCTGCTACTCACCTTTACTTACCTAGCGACGCAGCGGGGCAACGCCCATATCACTAGTCGCAACAGCCGAGACACAAAGCTCAGCAAACGGACGCACCCACTTCACACCAGCCCTGTACGCACGAATCTTATCGCCGCGCCAGGCGACGAGGAGGTATTCGTCTATCTTGTCTTCGAACCACTGCAGAAGCGACGTGATGCGCACCGTCTTGCCATCCTTGCTCTCGAGCGCCATGAAGAGGCCCTCGAAGATGACCTGCATGTCAGACGGCATCCAGTCCTTGCTCGGGATGATGCCCGCCGTCCACGCCTGCATGAAAGTGCTCCAGTCCAGCCGGGAGCGGTGGATGCGCACGGCCGTCGAGTCGGCGAGCGGGACACGGTCCCTGCCGTCGTTGATGGCGATGGTGGAGGACATGGTGATGTCGGTTGGTTGGTGGTGGTGGTTGCGGTGGTGGTTGCGGTTGTGCTTGCGGTGGTGAGTTGAGATGGTGATTGGTCTCAAAAAGCACAGTGTACTTGCGAGATGATGTAGTAGTGATTTGCCGTGAATGGTGAGTTGCTTGCTGCTCAAATCTCGCTCCTGGTCGGATGGTTCTTATAGTTCAGACTTCTCAGTTCAACTGCGCCATGTTTGGAAACAATGGTAAAGGGGAGCATTGCTTTCTCAAAGAGCTCCAGGCGAATCTATTTTTGGTCGGCGCCGCTTTGTCCAAGTTTCTCAGAACAATGCAGCATTGACGCCGACGGCATACGTAAGCAGGACTTGGCGGCTGAAACAATGGTCTCGGTGCGGACCTGACCATCGCGACAGGAGTATGGATACAATGAACACCAAATTCCTACCTCACGATCCACCCAATGAGCCTTCAGCGCTGCAAACAACCACCTTCAGTGGCGAGAAGAGCCGCCTCCACGACGGTCTTTGGCGAGAGGTAGATACTCCTGACCTTGTAGCATAAAGCGAGTGTGATTGATTGCCAATGACGAGATAGGAACAATTAAAGCGAGTTGTAATCACAGCATGTATGATGAACAGCTCAACAACAAGAGTATTCTGCTTTTGAGAAGCGAGGGAGAAGTAAGTGGTTGCTCACCTAAAATGCTTGAAGCATATGCACATAATGATAGGACAGGACCTGAATACAAAAGGATCACCACAGCACAATATCACGATAAAGTAGGAGTAATATGGAGTATGAAAACAGACTTACAATTGCTACAGTACTAAGTGGAATGATGTATCCAAGTCTCCTTGACGGAGACGATGGCATCCGGGTATCTGTCGGGAACAAAAAGGATCAAGGAACGATCAAAGCAAAGCACGCAACGAGGCGCATAGAACACATCACGTTGCTCAATGACAAATTCGAGTCGTCAAACGACGAATAAGAGAAGGCTTTGCGGGCTCAGGAGGGGGCTCAAGGACATCACAGGTGTCAACGATGAAGAGCTGGCACAGATGGTCCAAGCGGATCATGTCACGCTGCCACATGTCAAAGTTGCTGTCAGCATCCCTAGTAAGCGCAGCAACACGCCTAATCAGCGTAAGGCGCAAGCTGCGGAACGAGCTCTCAGCACCATCCATAGCCACGATGAACTTCTTGACCTCGCTCACGAAGTCATGCCAGTCGACGCATTCAAGGTCATCGTAAAGCATCATCATCATGTCGTACCGATCAGCGCAGATCTTCACGGGCTGTTCATCCGGAACCAAAAGAACGTGCGTCGGGACGCCGTTGGCCGGGTCGACAAAGTCGTACACAAGAAGGCTCTGCAGGTCAGCGTCGTGCGCCTGGCACCGAGTCCAAGCCTTGTCGCCCCAGAGCTGGGGCGGGCCGGTGGAACGCTTGCTGTGCTTGCCAGGCTGCTGGCCCTTGTCGAGGGTGCGGGTGGGGCGGATGCTGGGGTAGTAGGGCTCCTCGTTGTCCTTAAGTGGGAAGCGGTTAAGGGAAAGCGAGCAGAGTTGCTCGACCACGCCGGAGCTCATGGAGTCTGCCGTGCGAGGCCTATTGTCCTCGGACGGCTGGACCGTCAAAGAGGATGAGTTTTGCATGTTGGAGGAAATGGTCGTTTCGCAATCGGAGGTACAGATGTTGGAAGATGGTTTCGTCTGTATCAGTGATTGCGTGTCCGGGTTCTACAGTTTTCAAACCCCGTACGACGAATCTTATATACCTCGCATTGTCTACATAGTACATGAATAGTGCCTGTATGGTTGCGTTGCGGTGTTGTTGAACAGTGTCGACGCTCTGCTTAATGTGTTGTTTCCTTGGCGTTTTCGGCTCCGTGTTCTCAAACAATGCGCCCGTCGCTTCTGTGCATCATTGGTGGCCGGTCTCTAACTGTCGATGCAGCCTTAGAGCCTTGAGATCAGTGAAGAAAGTTATAAGAGTGTCAGTTCTAGAAGTAAGTAACGTTCTTTATCTTATTCGCCTCCAAGGATGGTTCTGCCGCGTGTAGTCCCTAAGATAAAAGAAATGAAGACCGGAGTGAAGGGCAAAAAAAATGTTTATGAGTTTTATCACATTCCCGCTAATTCAGATATCTACAAACGATCCTCTCAAATCGCGAGTCGGAATTAATGGACCTTGCTCAACTCATTTTAGATCCAGGTCCAGAAGTGGGTTTCGAACGGAGGTTTCGGCGTAGTTGTTGAGAGTCCAGGTGGACTAAGCGTACGTAGCTTTGTTGGATGAGATGGGATCGGCCGTGTTTACTTATAAGTAGAGGCAAACTCCAGGTCAACCCACATTCACCTGGCGCCAGATTGAAAACGCAATCACCTCAAGGCAGCATCCTGTGTGGCGGCTTTCTGTGCCCACTCATGATAGTCATCATCGTCACCCGTCCCCGCAAAGCCGCTCGCACACACGCTCTCACTCCAAGCATAGCACCACCGTCCCAAGCGGCGAGCAAGACCTTTCTCCTCGGCTCTATTCAGTGCTTTGGGATCTCCCGCGAAATGTCAAAGCGGTAGCAACTCAGCGAATAGCATGACAGGCGCTACAGCTCTATTGTACGGAAACATACATTCCGATGCCCCGCCAATTTTGCCTACGCCATTCTGGCAGGAACGACTCCATGCAATGCGACCACCTCTAGACGTAGTCTTTCACCTCCACGATCAGCATTTAGGCAAAGCAATCATATGTGGGGCGTAACCTGTTGTTGATTTCGGACGTTGTAACGATGCCTCTCACTGACGCACAGCTTCTCCAAAGACGGCTTGGAATACGAACTCACTTTTGTTGATTGCTATAGTAAACCATATTCTTAAAAGCCTCCGGGACCACCAGTACCACCCGTTCATGCGCCACAAATGGTAACTATCATAACCTGCCGCCACTCCTCTCGTTACTGGCGCCACGCGATTAACGGTGCCTGCTGAGCCACCTAGTAGGTCTCGAGCAGCATCCCAAACGATGAGCTCCCAGCTATATGAGAGAGGGTACGCAGGAATGCTGAACGACGCATAGGGCGGCGTTTTATTTGAAACTGGTAGAGTACATATTGAGTCAGAACAGCACATGGGAGTGTTGTAGAATCACTGTGACCGCGGAGCAGAGAAATTAATTGCATGATTCAATTTCACAGTTAGCAAATAATAAAACTATCCGCAGCAACGAACATCATTGATATTTATCAAAAGCAATGCGGTGCTTATGATATGCTACTTAAGATGACGGTCTAAGTATACTAGCAAAAAAGGAAAAAAGGAAAAGGCAACGATTGCGCTACTCGAATCGACAGAGGTGCTTGGCGATAGCCTGAGTGATGGCAAGGGAAGCCTTCTGAGCTTCCTCTACCATCTCCTTGTCGTCTTCATCAGCAGAGTCTAGCAATACTTTGTGTACGATCGAGAAGAGCTGGTCATACACCAGCAGCTCCGGGAGAACATAGTCCCCCATGAGCGCTTGTGTGCTCAGCAGCTGCGCTTCAAGCTCCACAGCAAGTGTTGCTTTCACGTCGGCTCCGAAGCCTGACAGCAGGTCCTTGACCTCCCAGTCATTCCAAACCTCTCCGAATTCTAGCACTTGCGGATCTATGCGTATGAATCGCTCTTCGATCTCACAGACGGCGACAGTTGCGTTGACGACAGCAGCCACAACCGACCGCTCATCCGCAAAGCCGCGAATGGACTCGCTGTCGCAAGCGTCGAACTGTTCACGGAGGCGCATATACAAGGTCTCATACGCCGACGTCGTTGTCATGCTCCGCTTGTCAAGGCGTCGGAGTTCATTCAGCAGGTGCTTGTTCACGAATGTGGTAACGTTGAACGGCAGCTCGAGTCGTATATCCTCAGAGCGAGACTTCAGGCAGCTCACACCGTATCTATCAGCGCGAATCATGCAGGGAATGGGTTGCTCGTTGGTGATGAAGGAATCCATGGTAACGAAACTCGAGTGACTGAAATTGCTACCGGGTTGAGTGGGTCGTTGGCGGGGTATTTTGTATTCGTATGGGTGAGAAAACCGAGTTGTTCATGATGTGAAAGAACAAAGAGGCTCAGGCGGAGAAAGCAGTGCTGCTGATACATGAGACTTGAACAATGTGGCAAGTGAGACATTTCTTTGTACACTGGAATACACTGGAACATTGTTGACGAGGAACAAGTGCATTGTTAGTAAGAGTACTCGTGGACTCCATGACGGATAGAGGATCGTTCTGATGCTGCTGCCTTCGACTACAGACATCGTGCACATGTCTCAGGCGCATCATCCAAGTTTCTTTCTCTCCATTGTTCCTGCTTTCTCCGTCAGAGGTCCAAAAGTTCGCCGTTAGGTACTTGTTCGCAAAATGGGGCCCTACTCACGATTTTAAGAATAGGCTCCGTCAACGTCTATTACCACACTCTGTAGTTGGCGAATAGTATCCTCCGGTGCCTCATGACAAGGTATCTCTCCCCCAGATCCAGTTTTAGATTTTCCAAGAGGATCAGCGGCCTGCTAATCCTGTGCTGCGCTCATGGTCGCGCACATGTCTATCCTGTCGACCTTAATGTGGCCATTATGCCACCAGCTCTCCCCGTCGATCCCACGCCGAGCATGCTAGGTTGTCTGAAAACCAAAGTTTTGCCTCCTGGATCAAGTGCATTGCGGGTATGACGATCTAGTTGTGCCGCAAGCGGTCAGGAGATGGCACGTGTGAATTGTAGGGCTATTTGCGTGTCGAAGCCCCCAGCGGATTGGCATATGAAGTGCGGGACATCATCGATGAAGCGGCAGACATGCGAGGTTTCGTTCGCGGGATGGTTTCCTCGTCGATCATGCCATGCGGCGCAAGCTAAGTTATTTGAGGAGCAACATGGTGGCTTCCCAGATCAAGGGCGCTGCAAACATGACAATCTAGTGGTGTGGAAAGCTGTCGACAGATAGTGCGTGTGAAGGGCAGGCCCATGTGCGTGTCGAAGCTCCAAGCGGATCGGGATTTCGGTCGCGGGGTGATGACGATGCTCTGCGGACAGGGCTTGCAGCGCGCAGCGGGCGCCTCTGTCATGAGCACCGTTTCGTATCTGCGTTGTTTGGAGTCAGTGATGTCATTGTTTCGTGACAGGCGCTGGCAGCTGTCGGAGTCGGGTGTCACGCAACGACAGGTCCTCCGGACAGTGGTCGCTGATAGCGTGGGCTGGCGCGCGATGCGCATGACAAGTCATAAGCCTCTCCGCTAGTTTTTCGGGGCTCTAGGGACGCTGGACCTTCAGACTATGCGGGCGTGGGTCATCTGCGAGGGCGCTCGCGTCAGTGCTTGGTGCCCGCTCTGACGGTCAGAGCAGCAGAGGCTGGGCTTCCCTTCTGTGAACGCGTCGTCGCACAACAAGAAGCTGTCGCTCAAAGTTAATGCCGTCAGATCCATGCTGTCTGCCAGAAGTGGACGTGAAGCTGGGTCGGACAGCCTGTGCCGCGCCGCGCGCCGCGCGCCTCGACGCCGTACATGTCAAAGACAGCCCATCCGCTCTCTGCATCAAGTGGAAAGCGCTTCGCCAGGAGGAAGAGCGTTGCATGCGAGTGGCAGACCGGCACGTGTAGCTTGGATCAGGCAGAGTATTGTGGTAGCGGGCGCAAACAAAACACTAGCAACAGCTGCACGGCGCGAATATCAATTGCGGATCTTGAAGATTTGATTTCATGCTATATAAGAGGCCCTCAGATAGTAACTGAATCAATAAATGAGTACACCTCCCCCGTGGGGGAGTGTTCCCTATTGCAAAAGGTTGTCATCACCGGGCCCGATCTGTGGATCGTGGAGAGGAAAGGGCAGGAACATGGTTCATGGCAAGGTTTATATAGGCCCCGGATCATCCATCCACCGCTCGCCGCCTGAAGCCCGGCGGCCGGGTAATGACTTTCGGCTATTTCCCTTCTGCTTCTGACACCCGGCAAGGCAAGAGCTCCGCCAGCACCGCAAAGCCGCCCCGAGCGCACTTCAACACCGACTCCCCTCCACCCATTGTTCCAGCCTGCCATCCTTCTCTACTATACTCTATCACAGCATCTTTTGAAAGTTTTATCTTTTTGTGCACAGACAAATACTCACGCATCCTGCCGACTATTACGCCTGAAGTCCGGACCGACCTAAACAAGTACACAATCGCAGCCGCAACACAAATCTACCTCTCGGTGTTCAACAAGTACGTTATATAAAAACAATGCTTGAATGTCCGCCTACTTAACTTCCCCACAGGCCCGCTACCGCTTCGACAGAACACGCAAATCACTTTGCCGCGACGGCAGAACAACCTCCTTTCGAACATTACCGCGCTACAAGACAAACCACAGCTTCAGATACCCATACACGATGCCAAACCTCTACCACCAGCTCCCTCAAATCCTTGTCGACAAGCTCCGCCGTGTGTATGACGGAAACCCCTCCGGAGTGGACGCTACCGGATACGCAAAGCTCCAGCCAGAGCAATGGGAGGAGTTCCTCTGCCTCCTGTCAGAACACTGGGACGTCTACACCTTCGCGCGCGACGGCTTCAAGTTCCGCTACAACCGCCGCAAGCAGAGACTGACGTACAGCGTCATGCCAGGCTCGCTCCGCTTCAAGACGGCCACCTTCTTCCGCGACCATGTCTTCGGCCGGCTGCAGAGCATCGTCAATCGCCACCCTCCATCGGAAAAGTACTGGGACTCGATTCGCAGGATCGTCGGTGGCCTGTCCAGCTTCCAAAACCATGCGATGGACTGCATGGGCACCGTCATCCTCGACTGCGTCTGGATGTGCGGAGATGGGGGAGTGTCGAACCCCTGCGCCGTGTTGGAAGTCACCGATTCGAAGGGCTACCACGACACCAAGAGCAAGGTCCGTGACGTAATCAAAGACACCCGGGGCCTCCCCGGCATGGGAATCGTCGTCAACATCGACTTGAACAGGGACGACAAGAAGCGGGCTTTTTACGTCTTCGTCAAGCAGGTGCGGGCTGGCACCAGTAGCGCCGGCAAGAACACGTACATGCCGATCGAAGACCCGAGGGGGGAGATCGAGTTTCGCGATAAGCTCGGCAAGCTCTGCGATGGCGAGCTGAGGATCTCGGTCAGGGATTTCCTTGGCATCCACATTGCGAGGCGGTTCCACCAAGACTGCCCTATCACGCAGGCCATCCTCAACGAGGATATTGTCATTAGCCACTCCGACCTCTTGAAGTTCCTTGAAAAGGCCGAGGAAGAGGACCGTGCGGAGGACGAAATGGTCGTTGAAGACGCCAAGAGGAATGGGAACTGGAAATCGGATTGAAGTCGAGCCGAGAGAAGGGTTCTCAGGGTCTAACCACCCGCTGATGCAGCTGGTCTGTGGCACGAAGCTGAGGAGGTGAACGGGTGATGTATTGAGCTACCCGAAAGAACGCACTAAATACCCCCCTCGGTCATCACGCCTGCCAACACCGCCAAGCACGCTGCACTACCTGAAGCAACGTGCAGCTATTCTGTCAATAACGAGAAAAAACAAGTTGCGGAGTTTGGGAAAAAGTTTTTAAAAAATAGGCTGATAGATACGCCGGTCGATCCGCCTCAGGCAGGCAGGCGTATACACTTTGAGAGAGCAGTAGACCAATTAAAGCATATTGTTTTGCAAATTATTCTCGACGAGACTTACCAATTCGTGTGAAGATTTAGAGTAATTTTGAAATGTGAAATCGCTTCAGCCCTTCACAAACGATTGGGTGATACCGCAGCTAAACAAGATTTGCCCTTGTGGTAGACCCTGAAGAAATTTTCGAGTTTCGACCAAGGGTCTTGACACTGCCACGGACCAGCCGTAGGAAGAATTTAAGATCTCACAGTCCTAGACAATGAAAAGTCCTCACTATCCTGCCGTCTCCTTATTGTTCTCTTCTCACATCCACCCCGAGAAGAACCGCTCATTCCTCTTCCCCCAAACAAACCACAGGACAGAATACGCGATGAAGCGCACCTCAGAGGAACCGATATCCAATCCCACAAGGAAGAGGCGCAAGATCGCCAGCTTCCCTTTCACGTCGCTGCCTGTAGAACTGCGCGAGTTGATCTTCGAGTACGTCGTCGAGTCTCCAGAGGTTCTCATACTGCCGAAATACTGGCTCGACGACCAACTTTACGGCTTTCCTCGCCGCCGCCTGTCCCTCTGCCACGTGCCCACAGGTTGCAGCGGCCTCAAAGACCCGAACGCCCTGACTCTCCGGAACACTCCCTACGGCACCCAAAGCGCGCTCCGGCAAAAGTACCGCCTCGCCATGGTGTATCCGGAGTTCTGCCGCAAATGCAAGAGCCCTGAGTGTGTGCCGAGCGGTACCGTGTACCGGGACCCGCTGCTCGTCTCGAAGGCGTTCCTCGCCGAGTACGGAAAAGTGCTCTACCGGCAGACGACGTTCGTGTTCAACAGCGGCCGGACGCTTAACGCCTTTATCAACCACACTCGGGCCATCGATCTTCAAGAAATCCGAACACTTCGCATCTACTTCGGGCGGACGTTTGAGTACCTGGCGGAGATTTTGTGCTTGGATCCGGACTGGATGGCCAAGGGTGCCCACACGGACTGCGAAGATCAAAAGCGGTTCGGCGAGGACAGCTGGGACGAAGACATCGAGATACGTCTGCTCTCCGGCCTGAGGGACCTGTCTTTGGTCAATGTCGTTAGGGATAAAGCGTGGAAGGGTGTCTTGTTGACTGTTTCGGACATGAAATGGACGGATGGGAGATGGTCAGGAAAAGTGCTGGTGCCGTCGAAAGAGATCTCCCCGCTCGATAGCATCTACCGGAACTTCTTTTCTACATTCTATGAGTTCAGTCGCCTCAACATTCGGCAGGTGACGGTCGACGTCGACTGTGCCTGGTTTGAACATAGCCAACCGACGCAGGAGCAGCTGGAGAGATGGCGTTTGACGGATGAGGACAAAGAGGAGTACAAGGCTAAGCTGTTGAAAATAGTGACTGGGGAAAATGAAGCATAATGGAATTTGGAGTCGCCTGATCTTGAGTGACGTGGTCTCAAGAGCAAAACGATGAGTATGGCGTAGGTGGAGGGAACCAAGAATACAATCTTCTATGTAGACAGCACAAAAGGAATTTTCCAGACCTTACTTGAACCGAGAAATTTACACAGTTTCGTAATTCTCATATACTTCATATGCTCCAGCATTCACCTAAACTTATGATATAATTCCCAGTCATCATCCACGCATATTACGCAGTTTTATACCTAAAATCCTCACCATCCTACCAGCTAACTCAGCATTACTCTACCCCAGTGTTTCTTGACCATACAAAGCCAACCACCTGGTGTTGAACAGTAAGCTCTTTATCTAGCGGCTATCCATCTGGTGGCTGGCATCTTGATCTATGCGCCACCTCAACCCGTGGGGATTGATATCTCCGCGACTATTTCCAGCAAGTCGAAGGTCTCCCATATCTGAGGGCAAAAGAATCAATCTAAGAAGGGAATACTGTAAGAAGACATCAATTCGTGCCTTAAAATCCTCGACGTGCGTGCGCCATGTGGGATGGGGCACAGTATCTGCCAAGAAATGTGACGTGAGCTGTGGCTGTGTTGTTTGAACTGGGCGTTGAAGGGAGCAGGGGTGCAATTCGCTAGAAAGGGGAATTGCAGCCGTCTCCTATTCTGAGGTCAATTTATTTATCGCGCTAGCTGCCGGACTTGCATCCCTCTTTGTACGAAGCTACATTTCAGCCCCAGCTTCTACCCGATCGAGAGCTGATAGGCCAGGCTCTGTGCTACCTTGCATTTAACCTTGCAGAAAATTGTCAATATTATTAAACATACAAACCAGGTATGACTCTGTAAGCTAATGAAAAAAAAATATTTTCAACTTCCAGCCTGGTCAGATTTATAAAAATATTTCTCCACAGGGACACAAACCCCAGAAATGTGGCGGTATTAGTTGTACCCACTGCATGCACTTAGCCTCCTGTAAGCGCTAAGCCCTCTTTGGGCTAGAGTGAAAGTGGACTGACTGGACAGGGATGATCTGCATATGGAGGATGGCATTATATACCGAGGCGTTTCGTCAAGCAAATCAAGACCTACACTCTGAAGTTTGGCCCATTCCCACCGTGCGGCCCAGCGGCACTTGCGCAGTTCCAAGCCAAATACTGTCAACGGTAACCCCTTCGACAATATCTACATATATTCGCGAAATACTAATGCTTCTGAGGAAGCACACTCTTTCCCATCCAGGATGCCTGACCCCGCACTTTACACTGTTGGCCTCATCACGGCTATCACTACCGAGTTTGGCGCCGCATGTGCCATGCTTGACTTGGAGGAAGAGGAAGGCCCGGACTATGTCTCCCCTGGCGACACGAACTCTTACACCCTTGGGACGATGGGGAAGCATAACGTCGTCATCGCAAGTCTACCCCACGGGGACTACGGAACAAGTTCTGCGGCTGCTGTTGCGAGCAACATGCTGAATAGCTTCCCAAATGTCCGAATTGGACTAATGGTTGGCATTGGTGGTGGTGCACCAACGGCGAAGCACGATATCCGACTGGGGGATATCGTCGTCAGCGCCCGTGACGGAGATAGCTCCATAGGGAGTGTCTTTCAATACGACTTTGGGAAAGCGATCCAAGATCAAGACTTCAAGACGACACGCTTGCTCAACGAGCCTCCTCCTGCGCTTCTTACGGCACTCAGCAACCTCAGACAATTCTACGATAGGAAAGGGGGGCATACCCTCCAAAATGATATAGAGGGCGCATTTATCGGATCTCCGGGGATCCGGAGCACACATAGCAGACCGAACCCGACCACTGACCGGCTTTACAAAAGCGAATACGTCCACAACACCAGCTGCTGCGCTGATTCTGGCGAAGAAAATGACGACAATCTTGTTTTCCGTGCCCCGAGAAAGGAAGGGGAGGGCATGTCGGTCATCCACTACGGCGTCATCGCCTCGGCGAACCAGCTAATGAAAGACGCCAAGATGAGGGACAAGATCGCCGAGGAACGGGGCGTTCTATGCTTTGAGATGGAAGCCGCAGGTCTCATGAACCTCTTCCCGTGTCTAGTGGTTAGAGGAATTTGTGACTACTCGGACTCTCACAAGAACAAGCAATGGCAAGGTTACGCTGCGATAATGGCTGCTGCATATACGAAATGTCTTCTCAAGCGCATTCCTCCTACTCGGATCGAGCAGGAAAGGAGACTGAGCGAGATTGTTACTAGCGGTTAGTCTAGTATCATGCTATACGAGAACATGAATCTTGCTAATGCTTTTCTAGTGGAAAGACGCGTGAATAGCGTGCATGCAACTACCCAAGACATACGCGCCTCTATAAATGACGCGCGTGTCGAGCGCCGAGATGCTAAAATCCATGACTGGCTATCGCACCCAGATCTAAATCCATCAGCCAACTACAACAAGGCACGACAGGAACGTATCAAAGACTCGACCTCCGGGCAATGGTTTCTCGAAAATGACACTTTCTCAAAGTGGAAATCGCAAAGGAACTCATCACTGTGGCTCTATGGCATCACTGGATGCGGCAAAACCGTATTGATCTCCACTGTGCTCGAACATCTGGAACGCATATACGAGAACGTTCTCTACTTCTATTTCGATTTTGCTCAGGAGAGAAAACAGTCAGTCGACGGGATGATTCGCTGGCTCATCTGTCAGCTCAGTTGGAAAAGCAAGTCCAGTCGGAAGCATATTAACTCACTATGTCAATCACACCAAGAAGGGAAAGTGCAACCGGATCTTCGTTCACTGTGCGAGACCTTTCAAGCCATGGTGAAAGAATCTGGTGAAGTTTGGATCGTCCTGGACGCACTCGACGAGTGCAAGACGCGAAAAGACCCGGGCGGACATTCTGGGGGCGGACTACTCTCGTGGATTCTGGCTCTGGTTAGTTGCGATACCAATATTCACTTGATATTCACTAGTCGCCCAGAGCAAGATATTAGATCAGCTCTAGGTAAGTGGATGTCCAAGGACGACATGTTTCCCATCAGCACTAGATCAATGTCCAGCGATATCCGAGACTATGTCCACGCAAAAGTCAGGGAACATGAAGGCCTGAAAAGGTGGCAACACAAACCTGATGTTCAGGAAGAGATCGAGAACGCTCTGTTAGACAGAGCTAATGGAATGTAAGTAACATATATCGCGGAGCACCCTTATCAACTTCAGCGAACTAATGGACTCAAGGTTTCGGTGGGTCGCATGCCAGATTGAATCGTTGGAGCTATGTGTGGATCTGTCCGCTTTGCGAGATGCATTAAAAGCTCTACCAACGACTTTAGAAGGGACCTACGCTAGGACTTTGAGGAATCTACCGGAAACCACTAGACAATCGACCATTCGGATTCTCCAGTTCCTGACATATTCTGAACGACCAATCAGCATTCAAGAGGCTGTTGACATGGTTGTAGTTCGGACCGACGCAGAGAAAAAAGATTCTTGGTTCGAAAAGAAGTTCAGACTCCCCTTTCCAGAGGAGATTGCGCAATATTGCTCCAGCTTGGTGAGCGTCACTGTCAAGTACATACAATTGGCACACTTTTCTGTGAAAGAATATCTCGTTTCAAACCGATTGGAGCCAACGATATGCAATGAATTTCACGAAATCGTTTCCAGGACCCGGATTATGGAAGTTTGCCTGGCCTACTTGCTGGCCTTACCAGACGACTCTGTTCCGACTTATAAACTGATGCAACAATTTCCGTTTGCATCATTTGCGGCAAATTCATGGACCCATCATGCTGCTTTCCTCGAAGAGCAGAACGAACCAGCATTGTACTTTGTTAAGGAATTCTTCTCACAAGAGGTCTCTTTCAAAATATGTTGCCGAATCCAAGATTTAATGATCAAATTCCGGCAACCGGCCGACATGAAGCTCCCACCCCTAGAAGAGGCTGTATTCAATGGGCTACCGCATTTGGTGCGGAGGCAGCAAGACTCAATACGCGAGTTCCGGAGAATGGACTACCAAATGCTAAGACCCCTATATTACGCTACATTGCATAGGTTGCCACATTCAGTGCAGATGTTACTGGATCAAGGGGCAGACCATAATGAAAAGTCCGATAGGTTTTCTAGACCTCTCGAAATTGCTGCCCGCGAAGGATATGAAACGATCGTCCGCAATCTGATCACAGCGGGCGCAGAAGTCAACGCGAATAACGGGTGTGCACTCTTCAAAGCCATCAGCAATGAGCACGTCGAAATTGTCAAGACGCTTTTGGAAAACGGGGCCGATGCGAACGCTTGCCACGGTTCGGTTGCACTTGCCGCCGCGAGGAGAAACAAAGACATTGTAAAACTACTTCTGGAGAATGGTGGCGATTCCAACGTAGTTATTTCGACACAGATCCCTGATGACGAATGTCCTGATTATGATGGTTTCAATCCCACTGGCGTTAAATTGCCATTTCGCCGTTTCGAGTACGTAATTGGGACTACCGCGCTTCACACTGCCTCGTCAAATGGTTCAGAAGTAATTGTTCGAATGCTCATTCATGCCGGAGCCGATATCAATAGTCTCCTTGTCGGACATATTCGCCCGACGCCTGGGACGTTTCGAGCCCAATTTCAGGGATCTATTCCAATCCAGACGTCTGCCTTGCGTTCAGCATCTTTCCAAGGACACGAAACCGTCGTTAAGGCCCTCGTAAGTGCAGGCGCAGACATAACGTCCAGCGGGGGCTCAGCTCTTTTTGCCGCCGCTTCCAAAGGCCACGAAAGCATCGTCAGAACCCTCCTCCTTTCTGGGGCGGATGTCAATTCACAAGAGACGTATAAGATTGAATCCATGATGGAGCGTCATAAGTGGATGGACTATAGTGTTCTTCGTGTTGCGGCATCTCATGGCCATGAGAGCATTGTTAGTCTGCTCCTATCGTGGGGCGCAAGCGTCAACTTGGTGGAGAATACGTCCGACACTCCTCTTGTTAGTGCGTGCAAGGGTGGACATGCAAAGGCCATCGAGATGCTCTTGATTAAAGGCGCTGATCCTGGTATTTTAAGCCAGCATGGTCAAGCAGCCTTTTGTGCTGCCTGCGCCGCAGGTTCATTAGAAAGTTGCCGCAAATTACTCGAGCTAGGGGTACGTATAGAGGGGCTGGAAAAGAATGCTCTATGCGCCGCCTCAAAAGGGGGTAATACCGAAGTTGTCCAGTTTCTCCTCGACTTAGGCTGTGACGTCGACCCGATATGCGGAAATCATGGCACGCCACTCCTCCTTGCTTGCTTAGAGGGCCATGCAGCTGTTGTTGCTACTCTTCTTCAACATGGCGCAAAAGTACACGATAGCATCTTTGAACGAATCTTTACTCCTAGATTACAAGTATCTGGAAATATTTACTACATGCTAGCAATGGCACGTGGAGAAAGCAATCATGGGGAACTGAGGCAGAAAGCTGAAAACACACGCCGGAAAAAGCTTCGACGAAGTTAGAAAGAAGAGAGCCTCTTAAAATTCCTGTGACCTACTACGCTATTCCATTACGTAGGCACTCTCGAGAGCAAACGAGGTACTAGAATAACTTAATTGAGTATTCATTCTGGTTTTATTAGCTCAATATCTTATCTGTGATACTAGGTCAGTGCATGATGGCTGAAATGGTAGCCACGCGTAAGTAGTAGCTGTATATGTGATAAAATGTTGTTGTTGTTGTTGTCAAAAGGTGATTTAGTTATGAGGCTCTGTGAGTTATAGGAAAATGAAACTTCTATAGGATATGCAGTACTACTAAAATCACCACCTACCTACAAAACTCCCGAGCCACGGAAGTCAACGTCTCCGCAACCGTCTCCACAGACTTGAGATCGACCCACTCCGTCTTCGCATGAAGACCCTCTCCCTTCGGCCCGTAGATGACTACCGGAATCCCTGCATCCGACAGCAACGCACAATCCGTCCAGAAAGGCTCAGCCAGGAATGTAGGCTTCGCACCTGTCGTTTCCTCGACCTTCCGAGAGACGAGAGACACAAACGGATGCGCCTGATCGATGTCAAACGTCGACCGCTTGAACGTCACCCTCAGCTCGTACTGAAAGCCAGACACCTCCACCTCGAGCCCCTTCAGTATAGCGTCCACCTCTTCCCTCACCGTTTCTGCCGTCTCTCCCGGAACCGTCCGCCTCTCCAGCGTAACGGTGCACTTGGCCGGGTACGACGACGCCTCCTCCCCTCCCTTGATGATGGAAGCATGGACACTGCCCGGGCCCAGCGCCGGATACCTCGGCCCCTGCTCAAGCCGCTTCGCATACTTGTCCAACTCGACAAGGAAGTACCCCGCCTTCGAAATGGCATCGACGCCCAGATCAGGCCGAGACCCATGGCTAGCAACACCAAGGACATCGACCTCCAACCACACAAACCCCTTGTGCGCCGTGACGATCCCCAAATTGCTCGGCTCGCCTACGATCGCAGCGTCAGCCGTCCACCCCGCCCGCAGCACCTGCTCGGTGCCGATACTCAGATCCTCCTCGTCCGCGACGGCCGCGAGGACGACGTCTCCCCTCAGCCCGGCATCCTTGCACCGCAAGAGCGCCACCATAGCCGCCGCCAGGCCGCCCTTCATGTCCGCCGCGCCCCTGCCGAACAGCTTCCCGTCGACGACATCGCCGCTCAAAGGGTCGCCTTCGTAGCCCGCCAACGTGACCGTATCAACATGCCCGTTAAACATCAACACTTTCCCCCCGCCCGTCCCCCTGACGACCCCCACCACCGACGGCCGCCCGGGCACCTCCTCCACGACGTGCGTCTCGACCCCGCGATGCGCCA
>JAUJDW010000182.1:0-48062 GCA_030512325.1 Lasiodiplodia hormozganensis | reverse complement strand
GGGGAGGGGAGGAAGGGGGAGGGGGGGGTGGGGGCGCACCTTGGGAGAGCATGAAGGATTGGGCGATTTGTTGCGTGGTTACCCGTCGGCCACGCTTGTGCGAGTCGGTGATGACGAAGGTTTGGATGCGGAAGAGCAGGGTGGCGAGGACGACGAAGGCGTTGCAGTTGTGTTCGTTCAGGTTGTGGAGTTGGGATGAGAATAATGAAGAGGCGGCTTCTTGATGACGGCTCGAGATCAGCTCGTATTCGTCGTGCTTCTCTGGGTGGATGTGGCCGTAGTGAAGCGCTGATATGGCGAGTAATCCATGCATGAGGAAGTTCTGATTTTGGTTAGCAAGTTTCCAGTATTTGGCTTTTCATGGGGGCACCGACGTGAGAAAAGGCTAGCTCGGGTATTACATATCTCCAACAGTCTTCGTGTGTGTCGTCTAGAACAAAGGTACTCCACACATGTGTATCATAGTGGTGAATGAGGCGGAAGTCTGTACTCCAGTGGCCTCGCGACCCGATTTGCTGCTGCTCACTAACCCTGGCCCTAACATGGTCCGAAACAGGTTCGCCAGAGCTTTCTGGAGAAGGAAAGACGGCAAGTCTGGGGGAAGGGGGGGAGGTATTATTGGAGAGTGGTGTGAGTGGATGCAGTGAAGTGGTAGCAGCCGAGGGGGCGGCTGAAGAGTTAGCCGGAAGAATGTGCGGCGTAGTCGATACCGGGCCTGTTCCCAGACTACATTCTACACCATGACGCAGGCAGTCTCCGCAGGGGCGTCTCTCATCACACTGAGCACAATCAAACGTCAGCAACGAGAGGAGAAGTGTTCATCAGCATGGTGCAGATACCTTCACGTGCCGTTGCTTGCACCGAACACACCCGTTCCGGGACTTTTTGTGTCCGGTTCTAGTTCCTCGCATAGCACGTATTTGCATACTCAGAGATTCGAAATAGCACCTAACATAGTAAGGAGTACGAAGAAGGTTTCCGACAGGCAACTTATAAGTGATCCGGACACGAGGCCTGAGCTTCGGGAATGGGCGAATCAGCAGCGCCCATCTATACGAATCCGCGTCGGAATCCACAAACAGCCTCCGTGGCTCGTGTATCGTCGCTTGTTACCGTAAACCGCCGGATGTGAGGCTGTGTGTACACCAAATGCGGACTAGCGTGTAGTGCGAGCACGCTATTGCGACGCCACTTGGTACCATCCCCACAAGCACATACCCACACTTGGGACTTGAGGATGTTCGGTATACAGAGGATGTCAAATGAGGACTCATTTCAAAGCGAAATCTATACCAAGGTAACGTCACTCCAAAATTCATCTTGAATCCTACAAAGCATCGAGATGCACATTAACTTCTTCCCTGTTTCTTAAAAGTATATGTATATGGGAATTACCTTTTTCTTTTGTCGGATTTGACACAGTATTAATCCTTGACACTAATAGCGCGTGAGAGATGAAGTGGTAAACAATGAGTAATTTAAGTCACTACTGCTTTGTTGAAAAACAATAAAGTCAGATGCTCAATTGTAAGTAGCGCTTTAATAAGGCAGCGTAGGTAGTCGCAGTAGTAGTCGAATAAATAAGTAGACTGGCAAATATCAATGGCAAATAGTGATAACTGTTAACACGTAGAAGGAGATAATTTATAGAGAAGGCATGAAATATGAAGTCTTTTACAGCGCCATCGATTGAAACGAGTGAATGAAGCTGTTTGTTTGAGTCTACAAGAATTGGTGTGCCTTATTCCGCGGATTGTAAAGCGTACTACAGCTAATAATGTAGTGCCCACCACCATGCCCAGCTCCTTCCACTACTGAATTCAATACAAGGTTATCATTTCCACCACCCCAAACCTTATTCTCTGCCCCAGAAAGCGCCCTGACACAGTGGCAAACCCAGCATACACTGTATCTCCAATCTGCCGCGAGCCGTAGATCTCCTGATCAGGGCGGATGGATTTGACCCACAGATAGTCGCCGTTCTCAAAATCCAGCTTCCATTTGAGAGGGTACGTGATGTTTGAATTAGGAGACTTCCAGACGTCATGCATATCCGGCGTCAGCTCGTACGCAAGAAGGGAGGAAGAATCTTGTCCAAGTCGGACGGTTGCGAACCGGGCTTCGGCGGAGGGAGAGGCAAGGAGATCATACGCCCAGATGCTGGCTTTGATCGAGGAACCGGGAAAGTGGAGCTCGAACCAAGTCCAGTTGCGGGGGGCACCGAAGCATTTCTGGTGGTCGTACCATGTGAGGGACTTGGCGGGGTCGATTTGTAGGATTTCTTCTTCCAGCGTGAGCGTGCCGCCGGTTTTGCAGGCCGGGATGGCCCATTCAGTGGAGTTCGCGTAGCCGGATCCGAACGTGATGGCGCCGCCGCCACCGTTCAGAAGCACCTTTGAGCTGGCTGCGAGACTGAAGTTGTACGAGTAATTCGCAGAGGAGCCGAACGTGTACATCGTGGATATTCCGTCCGCTGATTCCGAACCAAAAGCATAGTCTCCAGCGCGGATGCTAAAGGCAGATGAATTGGGTGTCGTATTCGAGTCCGAAGACTCAGAGTAGGCAATGTCGTTCCAGTATCGCAGTGTATCCAGCTCCAAGATTGAGGATTTGCTGAGCGAGCCAAGGACGTGCGAGACAGCGAGATACTGCTTTCCCGTAGTCGTCGTAAGGAAGGTGCTTGACCAGTAGGAGCCATCCGCTTGATCTTTTGAGAGGTCAAATCGCGCAGGTACTCGAGACTGTTAAGATATTCAGCATTTGTACTCCAGGGGTAAGCGGCTTAATCCATACATTAAGATAGGTTGAGTGGTGGTCGGGTTGGAAAACAAAGCCGGTAGAGAGGCACGCCAGGGCCAAAGCCCCCATGAGACGAAGAACCATCATGGTGTTGAGTAGTTGAGTGAGATATAAAAGATTTATTCGTACTGAGCAGAAGGGACTGTCGTTCTTATACGTGCGTGGTGTCCTTGAATGACATCACGAAACCTCCTTTTCATAGACCAATTGCAGTAACCAAATCGGATTCGGGTCCGTATTTCCTTTTGATCTTGGCAAGAGTGGACTCTTTACTTCTGATCCGATTCCGATTGACTCCGGAGAAGCGTTGGATCCTGAAGATCATCACTAATCTTGGACTCGGAACAATCCGAAAAATTTCCCCTTCGCACGTGGATGCTCGCTGGTTGACGAACTGCGGCCGTGTCTGAGCTCTGGTTGTCTCTAACTGCATGTTGTCGACACACGTGGCAAGGCCGGTTTTCTTCCACACGCTATAGTTGGTCGTTAGCATCACAGAAACTGCATCATGGGAGTCGGAAACGTAAAGGTATTGCACTTCCAGTTTGCTTACATTTTGTTCTGATTTGGAGCCATTCGAGACTGGCACAAGTCCAAATGCGAAAGAGAGGGGGAACATGTGGGGCAATCAAGTTATCCGATGCTTTCGAATTTGATCTGAGGCCACAGAATAAATGGAATCTTACAGAAATGATCGAGTCGAGGCCTGCGAAACGAGGAAGAATGAAACCCCTTGAAAGCATGGGTGCGGTTAAATATGTGTGACGAGGCCGCTGCTCACCACTCCCACCGCATTCGCCCAGTCTCGCCATGCGACGCAAGAGCTGGGCGCGCCGCTGCTAGCGCTATTGCTCCTCAGCCTTGTGTGTCTGAGTTTGGGTAATATAATAAGAAACTGCCACTTCACAATGCATCAATAAGAGCCGATGGTGTAATGGCTAGCATTAATGCTTCTACGATCACTTAGCCAAACATTCATTGTAAGCTAGTAGACACTCGTTAGCATTAGATTCAGGTTCGATTCCTGATCGGCTCAGCTTTCTTTTTGTCTTATTGCTTCCTCTGACTGTTTATTTCTTCCTCTGACTGTTAAAATTTTTGCTGCGACCAACTATGGAGCCGAAGGGACGAACCGACGGAACCCGCCACTCCAACCCCTTTCTTTCCCCACAATGCGGCCCGTGGTTCACATTAGCCTCAGTTTCGGCGATACAGAAATAACATATATATATATGTGTGTGTGTGTGAATTTAGAGCATGTACCCGGAGCATATTGTCTCGCAATACGGATCCGGAGCAGAGAACCGGTCCGACGTATTCTTATACGGCTAGCCCCATGCACTGCCACCCATGCTACACAAGCGCTACTCACATTAACATCTGTTGTAAACACGCGATCCGGGCGGGGCGTCGTGAACTCGGAAGAGGGCCAATAGGAAGATCCTCTTTCTACGAACGCGGACCCGAACACGGTAACGGGGCAAGAAGAGGCGCGTGCACCCCCATGCCCTTCTGCAAAGACAAGCGAATGGTCTGAAGAATTACTTTGCTAGTGATAACAGCAGATGAAAGTGGCGTTCAGGATTTTGGGGCGCAGCAAGGCGTGTGTAGCTGTACGACCGGGTTTCTAAATGCGCCTCACCGTGGCCGGGTGTATATTTAACGCCATCGCCATCTTTGTAGAGCCTCAGCACCAGCTACAACGTCATCCCTTTCCACCTTGCCTCATTCTCCTTCTCAAAATGGCTCTTCCCGAGGCACAGTACTACTCGAATTATCGGCCAAGCTTGGCGGCTGCAATCACTTTGACTGTACTATTCACCTGTACGACTGCGCTTCACCTTTTCCAACTTATACGGCACCGTACATGGTACTTTATTCCATTCATGGTTGGCGGAATCTGTAAGTCCGACTCGTCAAGGCATCGCCTATGACATAGCTGATGAAAATTCTAGTCGAGGTCATTGGATATCTTGGACGTTCCATTGGGGCCCATGAATACCCGGACTGCACCATGGTCCCGTACATTTTGAACATTCTTCTTCCTCTAGTGGCTCCAGCCTTATTTGCCGCATCGATCTATATGGTCCTCGGTCGGATCATTCGAAAGACTGGGGGAGAGGAACTGTCACTCATCAGAGTAACTTGGTTGACCAAGATATTCGTTCTCGGAGACATCCTGTCTTTTCTCGTCCAGGTGATTGGTAAGCTTAGAAAGTGCGCTCATGAAGGGCTTCTCTAACAAACCTCTCCCACAGGTGGCGTCGTACTTGCGAATGCCAAGTCAAAGTCTTCTGTCGACCGCGGAGAACTCTTTATCACGATCGGATTGGTGATTCAACTTGTCTTCTTCGGCCTTTTTATCATCACTTCCGTTCTATACGACTACCGACTACGCGCAGACCCAACAGAGAGTTCGCTGATACTCCCATGGAGACCTCACATTATCATGCTATACGTCTCAAGTGGGCTTATTCTCATCCGATCCGTCTTTCGTCTCATCGAATATCTCCAAGGTCAAGACGGAGAGCTGCTGTCGAAGGAGATTTACCTGTACGTTTTCGACGCAGCGTTGATGCTGTTGGTCATGATTTGCTTCAACTGGAAATATCCGAGCATTTTCACGTCAGATGGTCGGAGCCGAAACACAGAGGATGTCGAGACTTCAGATGGTTATGGTGTCCTTCTTCAATCGGCTGCGAATAAGTAGTCGCAGCAGCCTCTAGATAATCAGTTCATCGATCAGTACTTGGATCTTTCAACAAGAGCAATGCAGTCTCAACAGGCGAAGCAAGCCGAACTTTTCCGAAGAGCTCACCACGCACTTCATTTCCAGAGAATTCGCCACGTGTTGCATGCCCGAGCAAGCAACCCTCACTGAGCTCTCCTCCTCTCTTTCAAATCAAAGCCCCACTCTTTGACCGCCGGGCCGTGCCGTGCCCCGCACCCCTCGGCTCGACTTCAGCCACTGCGTCGTCATCATTCCAGCCTCTCAGGCGGCGTGAGCGGCGACACGCAGAACCTCGCGCTAACGCACACGGGTCCCGTCATCGCGGTACGGAATGGAGAACGACGGCTCTGCAGTCATCTGCATCTTGTCTCTGCCGGTAGGTAGGTGCAGGCTTTCTGGTCACATTCCGCGAATGAGATGGGTGCTCACTGCGGTGTCAGTTGGCCCTAAATCCGAGGCCCGAGAAAGTATCTCGGGGATAAGTACGTGGTGCATCTTGGCATAGGCAACCATTAATATGAGGATGCCAGGGTTCCTTGTCTTAGTTTGCAGCAATCTCCATTATGCGGTTGCCTACACAATGCAGAGTGTTTCCCGAAGTCAGCCGTACTGGCCTGCGGCTTCAGGGACTCTCCATGATTCAACCTTCAGCTGCATCGGCGCCTTGGACTGGTAATGGCATGCAAATTCATGACTTTTTGTGTCCCGGGCGACTTGGAACTGGGTTCCATTCTCGTAGGCTGCCATATTTCATTCGCACGTGTCGAGAATTTAAGGTTTATATCTGTTGCTGTTGCCTGTAACGCTTCGAAGTGGCGTGCAAATTGCACAAGGTCCCTCTGAGCGGGCTGCACATGAAGAAATATCTTTTAGTTATTTGTGGTGTTTGATAAAAACTTAGGTGTTTGTAGTGTGGATGCAGTCGTGTTCGGCTCAGATACAACACCAAACTTTATATCGATAAATAATACTCCGTAGAAAAATTACCGAGAAAAAAAAAATCCAAGTAACCGCACTTCTGAGCGTCGAGTCTGTGAACGAGCCAGATACCAGTCTCCAATTCCATGGCCGTTGATATATCGTCGGTAGGTTTCAGAGAGAAAGGAAACGGAAGAAACGTCGCGGAAAATAGGTGCGGCGCGTGCTGCTTATCGTGTTGGTCTCCCCCGCCCCTGGCGAGCGACGATCACCGCATGACTAAGAACCCGAATCCGAGTACGACCAATAACATACCTGTGCCAATGGACATTGCGCAGTTCGGCCTTATACAAGTGCGAGCTGATTGCGCGGCTATGTAGCTATAAAAGAGGTAAGGTTCTTGCAGAGAAGTCAAACCGCATTACACTTCCAACTCTCTGCTCATTGTCTAGAGCCATGGCTTCGTCTGTTGAAATTATTGGAGTTTTACTCTTTCTCGTACCGGTGACGTGGGTTTTGCAGGTCAGCATCGTTATACCCTTCCCTCTTTAACCTAAAGCTAACAAGTGACAACATTCAGATATTATCCCGCGGCCTTCTCTCACCTCTTTCCAAGATACCCGGTCCAATCTGGTCCCGATACACAAACTTGCCTCTCAAACTCGCTCTGCTATCTGGAAAACGCACGCTGTTCATCCATGATCTGCACAAGAAGTATGGACCGGTCGTCCGCATTTCGCCGGGAGAAGTGAGCATCTCCGATCCCACAGCCTGCCGCACCATCCATCGTGCCGGTTCCGGGTTCCTCAAGAGCGACTGGTACTCGCGCTTCGTCGACCACGAGGTTCCTGGAATTTTTGAGATGTCCGACGCCAAGCAGCATGCTGCCAGGAGAAGGCTGCTGGCCCGGGCCTTTACCAAAACCGAGCTTCGAGCCAGGTGGGAAGGCATGATTCAAACCAAGACCAAACTGGCGATGGAGAGGATTTCAGGAGAGATTGAAAGCGCAGGCCAGGTTGACGTGTTGAAATGGTGGGCGTTCTTGGCGACGGACGTCGTTGGACACCTGATGTTTGGCGAATCCTTCCGCATGCTTGATCTCGGCGAGGTCGGTCATATCTCACCATACCACTTCGCATATGCTGACAAACATTTCGAAGAAAAACGACTACATTCGCGTCCTCGAGTCGACAGCCAAGGGCCGGGGCATGGCGGTGGAGCTCCCTCTCCTCGACTTCATCGGGCGCCACATCCCGCACCCCACCTTCCGCGCGCTCTTCCACGGCCACAACTACCTCATCGACTACGGCAAGCGTGCTATTGCAATGTGCAAGTCCGAAGACAGCGAAGCCGGTAACATCTTCGCACGGCTCCAGGCAACCGACACCTCTGCAACAGACTTCCCGCTCACTGAGCTCGACATCTCCACGGAAGCTGGAAATCTCATTCTTGCTGGATCAGACACTACTGCCTTTTCCCTCTCGTACATTACCTGGTCTGTGCTGGACCACCCCGATGTCCAGGCGAGGCTGGAAGCTGAAGTGGCGACTCTGAACGGCGACTTCACTGATGCGAATCTCGAGACGCTGCCGATGTTGAGCGCTGTGATCAACGAGACGCTGCGGATCTGGGGTGCTTCTTCCGGCAGCTTGCCTCGGGCTGTGCCGAAAGGTGGAGCTGAGCTTGCTGGCCACTACATCCCTGAGGGCTATACAGTGAGCACGCAGAGTTGGACGCTTCACAGAGACGAGAAGTTCTGGCCGGAACCGGAAAAGTAAGGACCTGTCTTCCGCCATTATATGCATGTTACTCACTTCCGCGTAACAGATTCAACCCAGATCGTTGGCTCAACGACCCTTCGCCCGAAGCCGCCAAGATGGCTTTTTCACCTTTTGGAGCTGGGTCGCGCGCCTGTCTGGGAATCCATCTCGCCATGATGGAGCTGCGTATTGCCATTGCTATGTTCTTTTACAGATTCCGGGGTGCGAGATTGGTGCCGGGCCAGACGATGGAGGTGGAGAACTTCTTCCTGATCAAGCCGAAGATGGAACATATGATGGTTCTCCCTGCTGGTGAGGTTCTTTGATGGACTGGATCATTATATCATGCATCTATAAGCATCTATGTGTGGCGGTTAGTTGATTGGGGACCTCCAAGGGGTGGGATTGTAGTGGTCCGGATTTGGGCTTTGAAGAAGCACCGCGAATAGTAGAAAAATTTTCTCATGCCCTTCGCACAAGATACTACACTACAAGAAAAATTTAAAATGATGAATTTGGACCGTGGCAAAATTTAGCCGAGGAGGTGGAAAGCGTTTCGGAAGAATATGTTCTATCACAAGCAACATCTCAGACAAAACGTTCATTTTGGACGTGAAAACAGTGCCTTTGCTCTACGCGCCAGATTATTTCTTAGTGAAGGACCATTCTGATTCTATTTTCCCTTGTAAAAGCCCAGGTGACAACTTGTTGCAGCGCGGAAGGTTCGCTTGTTCGGCACCTTTGCCATGATTCCGGACTGACAGGATGAAAGTGAGCAAGCTGATGGAACATTCTACGGCCGAATACGTCACCTACTGTCAGTGCCAAGACATAGCATTCACTCCCAGCCGGGCAAACCTTAAGCCTTCCCGGCTCACCTTCGCCGTAGACTCAACACTTACCCTCGTCACCCGCACACTCACCCGTGATTCAGCCACTTGGGTACCTGTCCATACAAGCACCTCGTCAACTTGCTACACTACAAAGACCTTTGTCATGCCGGACCTTCCAGAAATCGAGACCGCTATGTCTGATGAGGATCAAGAGAACTTCAAGTCATTGAGACACGAGTTGAAAACGTATGGCTTTCTGCGCTCGGTGTTTCTCTTTTGTCGTGCGGGCACGCCACTGACACCATTAAAAGATTACTCAAATCGGGAAAGAACTCCGATATGACAATTCGCCTGAACAATGAGGAGATTCTGGCTTGCCATCGCACTTTATTATGCAACCGGTGCCAATTCTTCGCTACTGCCCTCAAGCCGGGAAGGTTCAAGGTGAGTTGAGATGTTCACACAACATGTCACCATCGCCTCTCACTTTCATTTTCTCTTCCTGACTTCTCGGTCGCGCTCAAGAAATATAATCTACTATCCTTTCACTATGCCTCTGCTAATACTAAATCTCGCAGGAAGGTACCACCGGTACCGTCGAGATGCTCCAAGACCCACCTGCCGCGATCAAGGCATTGGTAGAATTCCTCTACACGGCCGAATACAACTTGACCCTTCCAAAAGCGGACGACAACGCACTGCCACTGAGCTCTTGTGGCCCGCTCCTTCACATCGTGGAAGTCTATGTCGTCGCAGTCATCTACGACGTCCCTCAGCTACAGCGCCGGATGCTGAGGTATTTCCAGAAGCTCATGAACATGTGTTACTTGCCCGAACTGTCCACTTTTCCGCGCGCTCTCAGACACATCTACGATTGGGTTCCAGAGGACGAGTGTCTGATCCTTCAAGACAAAGACTTTCTGACCCATTGCTACTTCTGGATAGGCTTCGACGGGGACGTGAAGGACGAGTTGTTCGAGCTTGTACCAGAGTTTGTTGACTACCTAACCAGGGCCGCTTGGGATTTCATTGTAGATGATGTCAGCAAACATAATGCTGACAGGTGGATTGAACGGATGGAGGGCCCAGAGGCGGGGCGCTTCGATGAAGGCTGGGCTCGCTGCCCTCGCTGCTCGAAGGTGGTGTTCGCGAGCTTCTCTTTCAAGGGGTATGGCAACCATTCGTGCGAATGTGGCTACAGGATGACAAGCTTCGGATGGGTGCATCATTTATGTGACTACTGGGACGAGTGGAAGACGAATGACAGGTTCTTCAAAAGGCATTGAGTACTCGGGCCTCCTGGTACGATAGATAGATTTACCTGATAATCAGAATCTTGTGATTTTACTCAGGTCTCATCGGCTGGTTCCAAGATACGAGGCTTCTTCTTTCGAATTGTAGATCTAACAAACGATGTTTTACTTTTCTTTAATACTTAAAGCGAGTTTTTTCCTCGTGAATAGATATCTATTTCAACTAAATAGGGAAATAGGGTGTGGCTTTTCCAGTGAGACACAATTGGGAAGGCGTTGTTCTTATGAGCCACCCTTTGGCCGGGCCGAGTTGGGATGCTGCAATTGGTTGTATTGAGGAAAAGAAAAAAACCAGATACAACGAAGATATGTGTAGCCGGACAAGGATAGGTGGGCGTGGTAGGCGCCGATTGAGCCGGACCTCGCCTGGTTATACTGCGGGGCTTACGTGTATTCGGCTACGCAAGGCAGAAACTATTCTCAGCCTTGCAGACAAAAGTATACTACGATAGCTGCCTCGGCTCATAGCTCTCGCATGCCTCGTTATAAAAGGTGATGTCTGTGCTATCCCTTGGCCTTCCATCTGCTGGCACCCATTGTGATCTTGATTTGAAGAATAGAAATCGCTACAACATCATTTATCCGCGCCTCCCTCCGGAGTAACGCATCGCTGAACAGCAACTCCGATCATGGATCCTCTAACACTAAAGCAGCCACAGCCAGCGACGACAGCTCCCAGATCCCATACGCCATTTCCACCTCTCCCAACTGGATCCGCCAGAGCGGCCCCTCCATCAGTTTCCCGGGCCTTGAGGTACTCTACACCGTGGCAGCCCACTCGTTCGCCAACCCCGCTCTGCTCCGGCGCCACAGAAAACGCCAATTCGCATGCGTCTTTAAATGAACCAATAGCCCAGCACCATAGCCCATCGCAAGATTCCGAAACAAGTAAGCACTCCCTCCCTGATTTGCTCAGATAGTGAGGCTGAGAGGTCACAAAACAGTAGGCAGCAGCACGTTCAGCCCCGCTTTAAGCGATGACGACGCATCAGCCTCGTCGATGCGCCGATCCGCCACCCAACAGTCGCTGGAGGCCCATCTACACGACAGTGCGCAGTTGTACCGGCCCCCAATCTCTGTATGGCAAGATCGCAGCCTCTCAAGTATAGAGCAGTCCCATCTGGTCTTTGACAACTTTGCTTCGTACCCTGGGGTATCGGTCGATAGAGAGTGTGGCAAGAATGTACAGGGGGGCCGCCTTCCAAAGATGGACGTAGACGGCGCGTCCGGACACCCACAAACGAGCACCGCTCCGATCTACGGGTGTACTTTCCACTTTCTCGGTTGCCGCTTTACAACCCCAGACGAAAGCCACTGGCGTCTACATAACACAAGCCATCTCCACAGAAACGCGCCTCCAACGTCGGTGCTGTGCCCGCTCTGCGACTTGAGCTTCAATGACACAGACGATGGCTGTACTGCGTGGGATGCTCGGATGAGCCATTTGGCCGCCCATTTCCGCATGGGCGAGACGCTGGTTGCGCCGCGGCCGGACTTTGAGCTTTTTCGCTATCTCTGGCAGAAGCGTATAATCAATGACGCTCAATACGGAGAGCTCCAGGAAAAAGGGTCTCTTTCCGCGCAGCCGATAAATGCGGATGATTTGACGTGCGCGGTCGAGAAACTCAATTTCGACGAAGACAGGCACACGCGCCCTACGGTGAAGGGTGAGGATGTTGGAATCGCCCGTCTCTCCGAGAGGCAGTCAGAAGCTCATAAGGAATTCCACTTGCCCATACGACGAACCATTGTTCTTGGACCGGATTTCATAGAATTCGTTGTTGAAGAGCTACAAGAAGTGGAAGACTTACTGGAAGTGATCGTTGTCACTGGTGAGGAACACCAAGCGTTTGCGGCTCCATGCCTCAATTACGCAGAAAAGACTTGGCCTGAGCTTGGAAGACCGCTCCTTCTTGCTCTTGTTCTAGTTTTGAAGCCACTCAAAGATTTTTTGAGCTTGCAGGGCCGTGGTTCTTTAGAGACTGGGCGGGATATCAGACTTGGAAAAAGTCTTCTTATCTCTGCACTACTAGTCAGGGACCATGTCGGGCACAGCGTTGACTTCCAAGTCCAAGGAGATGAAAGGGAGCTTTTGGAAATGGTTGAGATTTTCAAATGGCTGAGTGCAGCATGTCGAAAGCCAGTACCCGATCAGCTACTATGCTCACAGGTCATGGTGACGACAGATTCAACATCCAACCGTATCAAGTTCTTTTCCGTGTCATTGAAGACACCCTGGCTCACAAACGAGAGCGGCCGATGCTGGCATAGCATGTTCAAAGGTTACGTGCTTGCAGAAAGATTTCCAGCCCCCCGTCGCGGGCATCAACACGGGATAGAACTCCCTTTCGACCTTATGACCCTTCTTGGCCTTGTTTTGTACACGGTCAACTTCGGCCGAGGAATCGTTTTGAAGGGTGAGAACACGGCGCTGATACCCTCAATCTACGGGAAAGATGAAGATTCTGTACAGTGGCATTATCTGGAAGGCGATGGCGCCGGTGGCCCTTTGACGTGGGAGCACATCAAGAAGCACTGTAGAAACATCTATCCCTCGAAAGATTTCAAGTTGCTGCAAAGCAAGAGGACGTTCGTTGGGTATTTCGCCTCAGCCACGGTCCATCTCGGAACAAGAGACTCTGGATTCGACAAAGTGGACTTCTCCGGGGCACAATTTGACGACAAGACTGCATTCGTGCTGGGAAATGAGCTGACTGGACAACTAGGGACCTCGGTGATGAACTTCTTCACTGCGCAAGTTTCCGGAAAGCTGATGGTACATCGGACCGCCCATCAGCGACTCCGTGGGGTCCACAATAGCATATTGGATAAGGTCAGAAACTCGAAAAATTTCCCGATCCTTCTGTTCGATGTCAGAACCAAGCAAGGTTGGCTTGTTCCGGAGTTGAGTGCTGTCCTTCATATGGCTTTGGCCTGGGCGTCTTATCAGCATCAGTCGGACCAAGTTCTAAAAAGCATGCCGTTCGCCGAGGCTCGACCAAATGGAGGGGAAGCGGCTTACGATGCCATTCTCGAGTCTGCAGATCTACTTTTACCCGAGCACATCAAAGTGGGTGACAACGAAGATAGACAACTATCTGTTCTCCAGGCGTTGGTACCGTTTTTTGCACGGATCGGTCAGATCAAGGACCAACAGCTCCAGAGGCACGCGTGTGGACTCAGGGAAAGCAAAGATTTGGTGGGATACGAATTCAAAGAAATAGCCAGCTTTGAGGAACACTTGCAACTCCGGCGTGCAAAAGTCGACGTGGAAAGAAGCGGAGGCTGGCTCCGCCTGGTGTCTTCCAAACCAGAAATGGCAGTAATCCTCTGCAGTCACTTGGCAGATCCCATACAGCCAGCATCCCCTCAACAGACATGTCCATTCTGGGAGATGGTACCAACCGATCAGTACTTTCTCACAGCATCGATCCCCTGCTTGAGGGAACTGGCCAAGCGATGTGGAGGAGAAGACACTCTTCGACTGTACAACGACATCTACTGCATCCCCTCCAAAAGGAATCCGAGCCCAGGTGCCTGCGGTACAAGGAAATGGCCGTGCTGCAATCCTCTTCTCGAACTCTCCAAGCACCCCTCAAAGAGCGCTCTCCAATTTGAAGATGAAGCTGCCATAATTATCGGGAAAGCTGTTCCTCAGGTAGGCGAGCATAGCAGTCTACGCGTCTTCCTGAGGTCCCGAATCAGCGAGAAGGACGGTAAAGCCCAAAACGGAAACTCATCAATGCTCCAACAAACCCTTCAAAATTCCAATGGTTCAGTTGACATACCTTCGCACCAGCAATCACAAACCCTTCAAAATTGCAACGGCTCGATTGACATTTCTCCGCAACAGCAACCAGTTCCCTCCAGAATGCCGTAGGATTACGGGACATTTCTAGGATTTTCTTCATATTATTGGAGTCTGGAACCAAGTTGCCGTTTTGCTCTTTTTCTTCCGTTTCTATAATTGATCGATGTCACATATGAGTTTAGTTTGTTCATTTATTAAGTATCTCGGCTACGTGTTATCGAGTCTCTCTTTTGTGAACACATACAAGCCTCGTACAAACCTCTAATCCGCACAATCGTCCCACCCTTTACCAATTCCCCACCACCCTCCACAACCAGCCCCGTCTCCGGCCGATTGCGATGGAGATAATCATAGCGACGTCAACGGTGGCCAAAGTGCAGGTTATATTCTACTAATTCACAGAATTTACCCTATATTTCTTACTAAAGCAAGGTGCGTCTGAGTTATCTAATACTCCGAATCCATACCCCATCTTCCTCATCATAGGAGGTGGCCATAGAGTATAGTAACTATACCCGAACAATTGCGAATCTAATATAACGCTTGCGTGTGTGGCTGGAGACGTCTTCGTTCATCCGATGCTTCTTCGCCGTGATCGCTGGCTCCTCATCCTCCACAGACTGTGAGTTTTGGCATTCTATTTCCTGTGAAGCCGAGGCATGTAATCGATGCGCTTGTCTACCTCCCTTTTCTGCAATTCATGACCCTCAATGTCCATCAGATGCTTCAACGTAAGCGTACAGCTCTTAAATGTCATGCCACAGTGAGTCAAAAGCATGGGCCAGGAGGGCTGTTCATCGCCGAGTAGTGCGCCTGTGTCATCAGTAGGCGGACGCATTGGTGGGGTGAGCGATGACGCAGGGTGGCTGTAGGCGTGAGTAGGTGCAGTGCTTGTGGCGGGCGAGTCCGGTAGGGCCGTTTGACTTTCTTCGGGCGCGTCTATCGGGTTGGTTGTTCGGGCCTGCGCTGTGAGGACCCGATCTGGAAGCGGGCTTGGGCCGTACTGCACGGCATGAACGAGCAAGATGCGCTCGAGCAACAGAGTCTTGAGGAGGAGCAGATCCGCTTGAGGAGGCATTCGCAAACAGTACAAATCAACTGGGCGAACGTAACAAAGCTCATCAGGGCAGTTGTCCGTTCAGTGGTTGTGCGTTCGATCGTCGGTCTGCCGACGGTCTTACCCAACAACGAGAATTTTTGCAGAGCTTCGTTCGCCATTTCGGCCAGAAGGTCCAGCCCGAGACGTCTGGCAGTACACCTGGCTCAACTCGGACATAGTCCATCCTCGCCTTGTTCCCATGAACGGGCTTGGCTGCACAGTGAAATTTTCTGGGGATGAGCTCCTGGACTACTGCTCGGCCAAGGACGAGGATTTTAAAGATCCAGATGTTGCGCGGTCACTGCAGATTTTTTGAACCCCGCAACGACAAGCGCAGGGAGCACACCCGAGGAAATCAAAACCGGAACGATATTCCTGACGAGGATGTCGACTTTTGGCAGGATTTACTGACCGCTGCAAGCGCTATAGGTTATTCGAGTCTCAGACATCCGACAGTATTCCGAGTGAAGGTCTATCCTAATCTTGGAGAAGAAAGCAGTAGGGCACCCTTGCTCTGCATTCGGGGGCCAAAACTGGAAGCAGGTCCTTGCAGCACTGGAATAAGACGAGGCTGAGCTTTCACGCAACACAAGAGAGTGTGTAGCAAAGTAGATAAGGGAGAGAAGTAGGTGGAGAAGGCTAAGAACATGAGGAGAGAGAAGTAAATGAGCACATGGTAGCTAAAAGCGGCAGTCGTGACGTTCAAGGTAGCAACGCTATTGAACAAGAGGGTCGTACCGGAACAGGCACAATGCCGCACTGGCTCAGGGGCTGGCTAATGGCCTTGATATTATGACAAAAAGTGAGTTGAAATTCACGTGTTTCGTAAGACATCGACAGGGGCGTGCATAGCGGTATTTGATTTTTTGTTTGTTTGTTCAGACTCTTGCTTGTCTTTTCCAGAACATAATATTTCAAAGAGTATAAGAACAGGGAATTTTGTCGCCTGCTGTTTCATTCCTCTTTCGTACCGGAACAGTTGTGGTATTTCATGACACAAATAACCGTACGGCTGTCAAAGTCCGCATCCCATTCGGTATGTAAGCAATTATAGATCCAGGGCTTCTGGCAATCCTTCGCGTTCATGCAGGTGCAGTTCATCCTGAATCATTTCCAAATAACGAAAAAGACTCAAGAACTGAAGAAATGCCTCAAGCACCAGAAGGCCAGACAATTGGACGACCGCAACGCCACGCGTTTCCCTCAGCTTCGGGAAAAAGCAAACCTTGACAAATGCCATACGACCCACCTCGCCGCTACGCAAAGCGCAAACGAACACAGCTGCATCCACAAACAACGCAAGCGATGCGGCGGCGGCGGTGGTGGTGCGGCGTTGCGGCGACGTCACTTCGCTGTGGTTGGTCGGATGTCGGCATTCCGAGAAGGCGGGAAGGATGGGAGCTAGGTGGCTAGGTATGCAAAGGTGTGTTTGCTGATGATGATGGGCCGAAGGATGGGGGGCGATCAGCAGCCACGAAAAATAGTGTGTTTTTGGAGGAGCAAATGGCTGGTGCGGAAGAATCTGGGGTAAGTGGTTGGTGCGCCACCGTTGGGCCTTAGCGTTCCCACGCGCCTCCCTTCGGGACGAGTAGTGGTGGTGACATGTCGTACGCGTATTGAGGGCGGAGAGGATGGGTGTGGCGTGGCGGCGCGGCGTAGGCGTTCGTGGGTATTGCGGTCGCAGGCTGGCGCGAGGAATGCTAGTAGGTAAGTATGACGTGTAGGAGATGTATGTTATTTTCGAAATATGTTGAAGGTTTGTTCGACTTTTGGGAGCAGCTGAAGCTATGGCCCGGATGTAACTGTCGAATTAACAATTGCATTTTCTCGCGTGATGTCACAATTGGAAATACCACTTATGCACAACGCTTGAAACTTGTAAAGACATCATATCGTCTACCATTAAAGGGTCATAAACTATATACACAACCCACAATTCGTTCCATCCCTCAAAACAACCGCTAACTTCGCAACATTGGATATCATTCCCCTCGCCCTCGTCACATTACACAAGGAAATATTTTCCAACCTATTAACCTCCCCTTTAAACAGACTTCGGCTCAACATTCTCGTAGACATCGGCAGAGGCGCCAGTGACCTTGGCGATCTCCTTGCGGGCCGAGTCGTCGGCGAAGGTGTCGTGGGGAACCCACTTGCTCGAGGTGTGCGGGGTAGTCTCCTCGAGCATGCGGTCGACCTGCTCGAGCGACAGGCCCTTGGTCTCGGGCACCATGAAGTAGGCGAACAGGCCGCACAGGGTGCAGGTGCTGCCCCAGACGAAGAAGACCTTGGCGCCCAGGTTACCCTCGTTGGCGTCGACCATGTAGGGGGTGATGTAGCCGAGGACGAAGTTCCAGAGCCTATGAGAGAGTGTGTTAGCGCTTGGTTGGTGGTAAAGAAGGGGAATGTGGCTTACCAGTTAGAAGCGGTCGCCAGAGCGACACCCTTGGCGCGGATGGGCAGCGGGTAGACCTCGCCGATGACGACCCAGCCGGCGGGGCCCCAGGTGGTGGCGAAGAAGAAGATGTAGATGCAGACGAAGACGATCAGGCAGATGCCCTGGGCGTTGCTGTCGGGCGCGGCGACGCCGACAATGGCGACGATGAACTGGCAGACCAGCATGCCCAAGGCGCCGCCGATGAGGAGGGGACGGCGGCCGAGGCGCTCGATGGCCCAGAAGGAGATCGGGGTGGAGCAGACGTTGACGACGTTGGTGATGATGGAGATGAGGAACGAGTTGCTCAGGCCGACCTGCTGGAAGAAGGTGGTGCCGTAGTAGAAGATGAAGTTGACACCCGTGAGCTGCTGGAACATCTGCAGGAAGATGCCGAGCATGACGCGGCGGAGGTTGCCCGAAGGAGCCCAGCCGCCCTTGAAGCAGTCGAGCCAGCCGCTCTGCATGTTCTCGCGCTCATGGCGGAAGTTGGCGACGAGCTCGGCGAGCTCGGACTGGATGTACTCGGAGTCGACGGGCTGGCCGCGGATGCGGGAGAGGGCGTGGGCGGCCTGCTCAAGCTTGTCGTCCTTGACGTAGTAGCGGGGGGACTCGGGCAGCATCAGGAGACCGCCGCCAAGGATGAGGGCCCAGGCGAACTGGATGGAGATCGGGATGCGGTACGAGCCCGAGTCCAGGCGGTCCTTGGTGGCCTGGTCAACGCAGGAGGCGAGCAGGAGACCGATGGTGATGGCGAATTGGTAGCCCGAGACGATAGCACCGCGGACGGCCTTGGGGGCGATCTCGGACATGTACAGGATGATGACGGCCGAGACGAAACCGACGCCGATACCAGCGATGAGACGGCCGCCGACGAGGAGACCGACCGAGGTGGAGGCGACCTGGAGAATGACACCGAGCATGAAGACACCACAGCCAGAGACGACAGTGTTACGACGACCGATCCAATCGGCAAGAGAACCAGCGAAGAGAGCACCGAAGAAGGTACCGCAAGACAGGATGGAGGTGATCAGGGACTTCTCCCAGGTGTGGTACATGAAGCCCTCGTAGGCATTCTCGGTATCGGTGGAGTTGGGATGGCCGAATTCTTTCTTGAAGCTGGAGTTGGGTTAGACGATGGCAAGATGGTCAGCATGGTCGGTTTCACGTACTAGTTCATGCCAAGAACACCGCTGATGTATCCAGAGTCATATCCGAAGAGGATACCTGTATGCAATAGTCAGTGATTGTTGGGCGTATAGGGTGAAGAACAATTGGACTCACCTCCGAAGGCAGCAAAGGCGCAAAGCAAGTAGGCCTTGACGGTGACAGGAGCCTCCACACGGGCGGAGATCTCTCCTTGACCGCGACTCATGGTGGGCGGTTGTGAAAGTGGTGCAAAAGTGTGTGTTACCCCTTTCGATGGCGAAGGTTGCAGTGGATGAAAGCTGGTGGTGAACAAAAGAAAATTCTGAGAGCGGGCCGGCAGTTCATATACTGGGTGGGCCAGCAATGCAAATTGGCCGGTGCGCCTGGGTGGTCTTCCCTTTCAGCAGCATACGCGTGGGCATACGTTGCGGCGTTTGCGGCGCATCACTCCAGAGCTTGTGCTTCAGGGCGCCGGGGCCCCAGTGGAGAAAGCTGGGGGCGTTTTGCCGGGTCGTCTAGAACACGGAATCAGCCAATGGTAAGCACGGAAACGGCTGGAGCGGGCCGGTGCATGAGCCCGTTCGGGAAAGCTGTCGAGGCGGCGGTGCTGATTGCCTCTTTCACTCGCCGCCACGATTCCAGCCCAAGGCTCGGACAAGCCGAGCTCGGGCAGGCTTGGCCCGTACGACCTTCCGCGTCAGGCCATGCGCATCTGATGAAGAAGCACGCCAGCTGTGCTGCAGTTGTGAATCCTTCGAGTGCGAAAGGTCCAATGGCCTCGCTGCAGGGCGTTGGCGGTCCCCTGCGGCGATCTCGTGTGCCGCAACGTGCGATGTTGACGCTGCGCTCACACGCGCGTCCGCCAGAGAGTAACGTTGGCATGGTGTGTTCGCGCGCGGCTTGTTCCTTCGTCGGTCGGGAGGGCTTGCGGCGTGAGTTCGGCAGTTGCGGCGCTCTCCATGGGGAAGCATTTTCTCTCCCCACAGTCCCGAGCCGAAAGCGCAGACTAGAACCGCCGACCTGGGCACGGGGCCCCGGCCGCAGCAACCAGATCCAAATCTTGCCCGCGAGATCCAGTCGCCTGACAGTGGGGTTCAATCGCACGCGTCTTCCAACGTCAACCGCTCTCTCTGCAAACAGCGTCGTCTTGATGCCAACCATCGCCAGCGCCACACAATGCGCGCCAAGCTGCTCAAGCTCTCTGCCGCCGCACGGTCCTCTGCGCTGGCGCCATGCCGAGGTCGCCCCTCGGATTCGGCCACTCACCGCGCTCCCAGCCGGGTCACGATCCCCGTCTTTGGTGTTTTTCGGCGCCACAACAAAGCGGCATCTCGTGTCGCACCTGATGCGCGCCGGGATGCTTGCGAATCCGTCACCTTTCCCGCCCGCCCATTCGCCTGAAGTCGGTTCCTTCGGACCTCGCTGCTCGGGTGCTACCGAAGCCCGGATTTATTCCATGAACTGTCGGGCTTACGGTCGTATGGGAGCCTCTTCTGCTACCCTCTTTGGCAAATTTACGAGTTGGTGAACACAAAGGAACAGGAACCAGCGTGTAATCCCAGGGGCAGCTGACCACATAGTCAGCATCTTCTTGGGACGTACGCGTTACGCCAGCGTGACAGCAGGAGACCTGTACTGTACCGAATGTTTCGAATCTTGCTCAACATCTCTCCCCATCTCCGGCCCCCAACTTTGGTCGCTAGCCGCCGTTCATTCCCCGGTTTTCGGACCCCGAGCCAGATTGCAACTACCGAGTCGACAGACCGGCCCACTTTCTCCATCTGCCGCTCCCTCTCTCCCCATCCTCCATTCTCCACCGTAAAGAGTTAACCGTCTCCACACCTCCAGCATTTTTTCTCGCCTCCGTCGGCAAATCCACGGGGCACGCGGCATTCTCCATCGCGCAGGCCTATCCATTCAGCTCGACAGTAATAACTGCCGTCGGCACTAAATCTAGAGGCGCGGCGGCCGATCCTACGGCCGCCAACTACCGCTTACCGCCGCAAGAACCATCCCGTAACCGTACCTTTCTCCACCGCTGCTCTCGCCTGCTCCAGATCTCAAATCCTCGACAGCGAAGAAAAAAAGCCTTCTAGCATCCGTGTTGCGTGTCTGGACTGGTGTCGATTTACATAATTAGCAGCATTCCTGCTAGCGAATGAAGACGTGCGCAGCCCTTAGCCTCGGCCGCTCGCGTCTAGACCCCTTCTCTCATCGTCGGGAGAGCTGATCACCCAACCATCAAGTAAGCAAGAACAACATTTTTTTCTTACTCGCACAGCCGACGCCAAGGAGACGACCGGTAGGTACGAGGGCCAAGCACCGCGCCTCGCCGCAACACAAGCACAGAGCCGCAAACGCACGCCACGTTTTGGTGGCTGAACCAACGAAGAGCCGCATGACATGCAGGGACTTTCTTTCGCCCTTTCCGCCCTCATTCTTCAGCCAAGACTTTGCTCCGATCCGGTCGGATGTGGCTTAATTGTCGGTCACCCGGACATCCACTGAGCGCGTGGTCGAACAGACCACCTTTTGTTTTTTTCTGCTTCTCTCCCCTTTCCCGCATCGGCGTTCTCCGCATCCCACATCCACGTTTTCTTTTCGTCCCCGCTTCCGTCTCCGCCTCCGGATCTGCCAAGCCTCTTCTTTCTTGTTTGTACGCAGGTCCGCTGGCGCTTTTAGTGGTCAATGGCGTTTTTGTCATCGTCTCACCCTCACCAGTCAGCTGCGTGATGTCTTGCGCCCCTGGCTAAGCTGGCTAGCTGAGAGGGTGATCACGCGGGGTCAGCCTTTGCCCCTCCCCCGCCTTTCTGCTTGCGGTGAGGCTACGTCGGTGTTGGCCGCTTCTCTGTTTTTCTTTGTCTCGTTCCAATGCGTGGCAAGGGGCAGAGAAAGAATGGGATTCATTCACCCTGCCATTGTCTCTCTCTGGTTGCCCCGAATCCGGTCACCACCCTCTTTCACTCCAGGATGATGCCTGTCGTCTACCGCGATGATGCTGTTGCGTCTCTTTGGTTCCGAAGTTAAGTCTATTCCTACCCTGGTGCGTACTGTTGCCGACGTGGCCTCAAATGGGGGGGACTCGTAGGATCGTGCTTACTTGGGTAGTTGTATCCAATGTCTAGTTGTAAATGTGCAATTGCAAAAGTCACACTTGCGTCGAGACATTGGATTAACTGCCCACGATGTAGGAACATTTTTCTTCGCGAGGCACATGGCCCAGATGCCAACGTTCTCCGAGACATGTAGAACTCAGCTGAGCCACTGCGATTCAAAGCGATCCCGGGCGACAACAGAAGTCGTAACTGCCACTCATTCGCCTCCTCACGAACACTCCTAGCCAATCACATATACACTCTCGTTGCCGTTTTTACTCTTATGCTTTTAGCAGTATCACCAGTACCCCTGCCTTCGAACACGACCGACGGGATCCCACACCTTAAGCCAAGCGGGCGAGCGCTGCCGCACGAAATCGGGAGAGGAAGCAGTGAGCACGCTCACTTCAAACGATGAGAGCCCTACAAGTAGAGAAAAAAAAAAGTCGAGCATTCCGGTCCCGAAAACGAGCCTCCCGAGGCCCATCTGGACCCTTGAGCATTTTTCTTCGGAAGGATGGTAGGATGTACTAAGTGGGTCTGGAAGACGGACGGTCATCGTCTCTGCGCGCTTGCGGATGTTCAGGGAGAAATCTTTTACACTTGGACATGCATGGTAGGCAGAATCCCAGCGGGTTCTAAAGAAAGCCTGTAAGCAGCGGCGCACCCACCACGACAAGTAGCTGCGAAGTTCCTCTTTCTTCCCCCTCTCGTCCTCCTCCTTCTCCCCAGCACGCCCCATGTCTGTTCTTCCTCAATCAATTCCAATCCACCCACAGCAAATCGGGGACAAGCCCAAGCGCGACACTGAATAGGAAAGAGAGCGAGTAGGCAATTATCCCATGGACATCCCAGACCGAAGGACTGTCACCCATGCTCAATGCGAGATAGGGTATATTGCAGCAGAGGGCTACATAGCATGGATTAGCCTTTCCACTCGTGCCATGGGTAGTTGAAGCAGTTGTCGGGTTACGAATGTCGAAATAACAATTATACATTCACGCCCGGACGATAGCCCCAACTCGCGCGCAGCCACATGTTCCGTCTCCCGTCACCCGTGCTATGGGACGCTCGGCTTTCATTCCAGCTCAGGCTCGGCGCCAGTAACTGTGGCGGGCGATATGCTTCTGCCTCGGGCACAGGTTGGTGGTGGGCGTGGCGGTTTCCGCGCCCCGCGTTCCTCTCGGCCTGAGCCGCTTCCAGCCGTGTTTGCTCCTCCTCCTCCTCATCGCTGCGCTAGAGCTCGAGAGCATCCTATTCCTCCATTCCATGGAAGCGCGCTTCTTTACTGGATAGTTCTGGTAAGCCGCACGCAAATGGTCCTTGAAGTCATCGGACATTTCGACGGCGGTGACGACAAAAAGTTCAGTAGAGCGATGGTCAGTAAAAAAGACTGGGAGGATCCGAGCGCCGGACTCAATCATTTGCCTAATGACCCAAATGACTCTTGTAATTTGTAATTCTGTAGGGGTTAAGGCTCGACATAAAAAAAAACATATAGATTCAATGGTATCGGGGCTCGGGCTCGGGCTCTAGATATAGGTCCCCTTCCGTTGGGATCTTTTTTCCCCTTCGGCGCTAGTTTAAGATGCGCGATCGAAATCACTGAATTGATCTAGCAATTCCTTGGAACTGGGAGGAAAATCATTTCTTCTAAGCACCACGGTTGGTGCTACAGCAAGCAGAGATACGTGCGTTTTATATATTCGCTCAGTCCTTCCTTTTCAACCTAAGCTCATGGTACTTCTCAATTCTACAGCGAGTTGTAAAATCTTCTAACGCGCCATGCCCAATGAATGGACGTTGAGCTTCTAGTATCGAAGTAGTCAGAAATCGAAGAATCTCAAGAAGAGAAGTAGTCCAGAAGTCTTAGTTCAAAGGCGAAAGTCAGGGATTTTGTATCCTTAACTTTCAACTAGTTCAAATAAAAAGCAAATAAATAAAAGCAAGAATCAAGTTTGAGGAAACGTAGTCGTAGGCCCGTCTTTCCTCTGCTAAAACCTTCTTCTCAACTCTACGCCGTTATAGCACGCTTTTGCGGAGGGGCTAGGATTTGTGGTTCGTACTTTACACTGCCCACATAATTCGAGAACCCGACTTTCATGAGACAATTGAAGCCATCGTTCGCACGTAAAGGTATGAATTCACGTCCAAATAATAGCTTCGCCCCCCAATGATGAGTAAAAGATAACTTCACACCGACCTTCTGCCGCATTCACATTCATACCGCACGAAGAGAGCCCCACCCGGCGCGGGCGAGGGCCGACCTGGGTAGCACACAAAAAAAATGGCTGAAGATGCGTTAAATCTCATATTCATATCTTCCATCCCATCATGACAGGAGTCCCATCCCCCGTCAGTAGGAAAAGTATCATCCCACCCGAACCCAGATCGTACAATGATAATGATACAGCGCGCACGCGTCCCTTGCAACGCCCTCACACACCACCTCGCTCTCCCACTCACACATCCACCTTCTTGGGTATCTTAATCTGCCCCCTCTTCCTATCCTCGTGCGGCGCGCCGTACCTCCAGCCCACACCACCAGGGTTCTTCCCATCCCTGCCCACCTGCTCAATGCTAAAGTCCTGAATCTTAAAGTCCCATCGACGGCCGGGAACGCGCGTGGTGCGCGCCGCGACCTCGCGAGCCTTGGCCTCGCGCTTGAGCTTCTCCTGCGCGTGGCGGGCGTTGCGCACGTGCTGGCGCTGGATGCGCTCGTCCCAGGCGAGGCCGGCGAACTCGTCGCGCTCGGCCGCGACCAGGTCCGGGTGCGGGATGCGCTTGTCGGCCGGGAGCAGACCGGGCGCGAAGGCCGCTGCCGCGTCGGTGCGCGTGAAGCGGCGAGACTCGGATGTCGGCCAGAAGAGCTGCTGGCGCGTGGCGGGGTGCACGGGCAGGTCGGCGATGGATTCGTGCTCGGGCTGCGAGGCTAGGTTGCGGGCGAGCCAGGTTGTTGGGAGCATGCCGAGGACGGCTTTGGAGTAGGGTTTGGCCATTGGTTTGCCCTGGGGAGGTTGGAGGTTGAGTTAGTGGGCGTTTTGCATGTTGGAGGGAGGGAGTTATGTGCAGAAAGTGTTCGTGTGGATCAGAGATTAAGGTAAGTTTTAACCATGTGGGAGTCTTCAAGACTAATCGAATTTTTTTTGTGCTCATCTTTCGAACGGAGGGGCGTTGATGGGGATGAAACGCAACGAAAGGAATGGCTTACCTGTTCCTCCCACTGCTTCTCCATCGTCTTTAACCGCACGACCGCCGCCACTCTCTCCATCGAGACCTTGTAGCTCGTGCTGGCGATCGACAGTGGTAAATTGTCCTCAACCACCGCCTTGTAGATGCGTTCGCGCAGCTCCTCGCTCAGCACCGGCTGGCTGTAGAACTGCTTGTTGAGCGGGAACGGCGTCAAGTCTGTCCTGTTCTCCCGCGGCAGCTCGTTGTTTGCAGCGTCTGCATCCTTGTCCGCCGAATCGATACGGCTCTCCAGTCCTCCGTCGCTCGGCTCCTCCTCCTTGCCGCCCTCCTCACCATCCTCCCGAATCCTCGTCGGCGCGGCCGTCGCTCGTAGTAGGTTGCCCTGCTTGTCGTACGCGCCGAGGTAGTTGGTCGAGCCGGGCAGCGGATGCCGGAGCTTGGCGCCCGGCCCGTTCAGCCAGTTGTACATGTCTCGCCGCAGCGCCGTCTGTTCGTTACGACATGATCGGGAGAAGTTGCGGGCGTGCAATTGGTGTGATGAGTGTGATGTGCATTGTGACCGGGTGGCCGGAAGGCACTGCGAGAGCGAAGACGCGAAAGTGGAAGGAAGCCGCGAGGGCATTGTGGCGCGGCGGGTCAAAGCTTTGATCAAGAGGTGGAAATAAGGTGGAATTAATTACAAAGGAAGAGAATTGGCAATGAAGGCGGAGAGAGCGGTGGTGCGGCGTGGAGGGGTTGATGGTGAAGGTGCGGTGGTTCAGCGGGCCGCGAAGTTTTCTTGAGCGCGAGCTGCCGACAAGCGAGGGAATGTTGCATCACGTGATTATCATCACGGATCTTGCTTGTAATGACTCCACCCTGACGGCACCTCAGGCCGGGGCTGACGATCATCGTGCCGAGAGCCAGGAAGTACATAGATCGTCAGGGCCCTATTACCAATGGCACATTAACTTCCGGCACTATGCAGGTCAGCCTGGCGATCCTGCACGACACTCCATTCAGCCTGCGAGGGTAAAGACAGGTCTTATTTCAATGAAACAAAACTTTCTGACGGAATCTAGCTAGAATGATGACAAAGAGATGACGGCGCAGGGGAGCGAAAGACCATGATGCAATGACTACATAGGAAATCGTCCTGCCAGCCGTGAAGAAAACCAACCGGCATGCTGCGCCCTGCTAATGTGCGATCCAGCGCCGGAACCACCAATCACCAAAGCATATGCGTAGCAGGATGGAATCCAGAGAATCGAACCGTATGAAGCCCCATAACACCCTCCCAGATATGCTCCTACTCCAGCGACCGTGCTTTTCCTGCCCAGCAGACCAGGCCGATGAAGGACGTCTTGCCCGATCAGTAGAGATCTAAGCACGTGAATAAAGGAAAAAGGGGAGTCCCAAGGAACAGAACACCCGTGATAATGCAACAACGCTACCGACAGCAGGCCAGGACAAAAATGCAGAAAAACGCATGAGGGGGAATCATTGCTGTATGCTGTAAATGAAACCACCTCCAAAGTGACCTGCAGGCCAGGGCGGCCATTGTGGAGTACGTCGCGCCGTGACCATGAAACCCATGTCCCAGACGGGATCAGAAACAGAAACGAATACACTTGATCAAAACACCATGCAAATGTCTCGGGAATGACAGAAGACGTTGGGATCTCGAGAGGAAAAAAAGGGGGGGAATAAACGAAACGATGAGAGGGAAAACAACGCCCATACTCCGATCCACCCGTTCGCTAGAACTCCTCCAGTATCATGCACAACAGCATGAAAGAACAAAGAAATCAATCCATCTATGCAATTAGCGACCCATCATGTAATCAGAGTAGCCGCCGGCCATGCTGCTGAACCCGCCGTTGGCCGTCGTTGAAGCCATGCCGCCGGTGAGAGGTTGGGTTCGCATGGCGTTGGGCGGTACGCCGAATCCCCCGTTGGAGAACATGCCAAAGTTGGAAGATGCGTTCAGGCCGATCGGCGAGCTCATACCAGGAGGGGTGAGGCCAGGCGGCGGCCCGGTTGCCGTAGTAAAGGTCTGGTTCATGCCAAATCCACTACCGATACCCGGCAGTGCATTGTGAGGCGTCATCGGCGTCGGAGGAATATTATTGCTGTTGTTCTGTCCGTTCCGTACGCCCAAAGGATTCTTGGAGAAACTCAGTCTGATACCGCCCTTGACACTGTTGTGGAGAGGATGCCCGTAAAGTTCGTTCAAAGCCTTGGTAGCAAACGAAACGTCTTCGAATTCAACAAAACACATCGGGCCGTTTGCCTTGGTCCGAAAGCACAGTCTCTTGTAACCGCGTTGCTTGGAAAACATCGCTTTCAGCTCATCTTCTGACGTGTCAATTGGAAGATTGCCAACGTAGAGCGTGTTGCAGGGCGGGTTCTGATCCGCCGGATTGACTGGAGGATAGTTGTGCCTCTGATAATGGTGCGGGGTCAGCTGATAGTTGGAGTTTGGTCCCATCGGCCCCATGGTTGATGACATGTTCTGTGGAGACATGGTTGTGATTGGCGGCCCAGGAGACTGCACGGGCCCAACAGAACGCGGTGACGCGAAAGTTGACAAAGGAGGGGAAGTGAGCCCGGACGTTCCGCTAGTTGTATTCAACGAGAGACTGGCAAAACGAGATACAGGTAGCGACGGCTGCGTGGTACGACGGGCCATGTTAGGTCCATTCTGGCCGCTCCTCGCGTAGGCCACAGGGTCTTTGATCAGTTCACTGGTCTCATCATCGCCCGCGTCATCGTTGATCAGCTGCTTGCTGAGGTTCTGCGTGGCTTCTCCGAACGTCTTGGTGCCGGTGGGGGATTTGGGCCCGAAAAGCCCGCCCTCGGGGATCGAGAACTCAGCCCCTCCGAGGCTCGAGGAGCCGTTTGGCGGAGACATTTTTTCCATGGACTGAAAAGTGCCGTTGAAGCGTGATGACTGGCGTCCGAGCGACGAGGCTGCCGAGGAAGTGGAACCCGAGGTCTGGCGGGTTGCGGTGCCATCGACCGTGTTGCGCCTGGCTCCGATGGCACCAGGAACGGTGTTGCTGGGAAGAAGCTCGACAATCATCTTCGCGTCATTTGCGGCATTGGCTTTCCCGTTGAGCCTATCTCTAGCCTCCTGCGCGCCCGCCAGGGTCCTGAATCGTGCGATTGCAGAGACGAAACCTTTGTCTTCAGTAAAATCCGCCTTGATGATCTCCGTGTTGATCAGGTCCTTTGCGAACAGAAGCATGCTGCGGACGGCCTCTTCGCTGGTGTTTCGCGGCAGCTTGCGCACCAGGACGGTGGTGGCATACTTCATGTCGGCGCTGCTGAGGGTGGGCTCCAGCTCGCTCAGCGAGAGCAGCGAAGACGGGCCGCTCTCCAGCGTCTTCCGCTCGCCGATGGGCGACAAGGTGTAGCTGTGGGACAGGGGGGCGGCGGTGGTGGAAAAGACGTCTGCCGTCATTGCTCCCGCGGAAAATGGCAGCTTTGGCGGGGAGGACGAGGTGGAACTAAAGGAGCCGTGCAGGAGCGGGCTGTTGGACGAGAGATTGGACGGACTCGTGCTGCTCGAACTTGGCCCCGCGGCCATGTCGTTCTTTGTGCGGCGTTAGCAGCGAGCGACAAAGACGGAAGCCGCGCGTAATTGAGGCTGTGGGACAAAGAAGGGACGGGTGGTCGGATGGAGCGATTTGTCGTCGTCGGCTGGCGATCTCGCCAAGGGAGAATGCAACGGGTGATGGCGATCGGCAGGCAGGCTGGAGAGGTGAGGTTCGCGATGCGATGCGACCCGACCGAGACACGGGCAGTTCGCAGGGCCGGCACGGGGAATGGGCGGCCGGATGGGGATTCGGGCGCTAGCAGTCACCCGGCGTCGTCAGAGAGATGCGCATGCAGCAGCTGAGTGGTGGGCGTGGTCAGAGCGACGGGTGGTGTGGACGGAGGGCGTGTGGAGAGTGATGGGCGTGGTCGAGCGAGGGTCGAGCGCAGCTTGGACGTTGGGGCGCTTTTGGGGGGCCAGCCAAAGCTTCAGCGATAGCGGGACGCGGGCTCGGGGCCAATGGGAGGGCGCAGTCTGCAGCGTTGGATCCGGAAGGACGAAGGGCGGGAGCGTGTGGGGGGAGCGAAGGGGCAGCGGGCAGGGAAAGGCAGCAGCACGCGGGCGAGTGCAGCGTGCGGTGCTGAGAGGGCGCGGCGCCAGCACCAGCACCAGGCCAGGCCAGCGCGGAGGCTGAGAGCTGCCGCTGCTTGGAGATAGCTGACACAAGAGGCGTGACTCGCCGGGCGCCGGGGTGGGCAGCAAAGCCACAGCGGGCTGGATTGGGCAGCGCGCGCGCCGATCGCAGACTCGACGTCGCGGCCGCGGATCCACGGGCGCGGCGGGGCGCGCTGCGCTCCGGGCTCGCTCGCGCTCCAAGGCTCGCCGTCGCACTCACAGCCATCTCGCATCCTTGCAGCCCGCGCGGCATCTTCCTGGCCTCATCCCAGGAACTGCACGCTGCAAGGTTGCCGCGACCAACGTTCGCAGGCCCCGGCCCCGCGGCGAATCACCGCCCCGGGCCCGTCGGCAGACAAGCCGCCGCGCCTTGACTCATCAAGCTCATGATAAACTCTCGCGACTCGCCGGTGATCGCGGCGCAAAAGCAGCTAGCTGCCCGCGTGGAGACACGACCACCGCCCAAGGCACGTTTCGAGATCCCAAACCGTTGTCCCAGAGCCGCATCCACCGCACGTGAAGACGCAGCCTGCGCCGGCGACGCCTCGCTGACCAGCCGTCCCGCCCTTCGCCAATGGCGCTCCAGCCGGCCCGCGTCGCGCACAACGGCAGTGAGGCACAGCCCGCCCGCCGGCGCCTGCTCGTCCCTGGCCGCCGGCTCTCTAACGACTTTGCTTTTGATCGGAGATCACAGGAAAACAACACCCTGCAACGTGGCAGGCCCGGCAGGGCGAGCGCGCCGGTGCGACCACACCCATCCCGTCGAGCCGACACCAGCCGGCACTCGATCTGCCCGTGTAACCCGTTTCATCCCCCGTAGCACAAGCTGACGCCTGCCGCCTGTTCAAGCCAGTACACGGCATGTCCTTGTGTTCAGCCGCGGTACTTCTCAGCCTCGCCTGGCGGTCCCGGAGCGGGCCCGAGTACATACGCTGGAATGTGTCCTTGTTTGTTTCGATAAGGGCACGCTGCCCGAACCGCCGGGACCAAATGAGATCGCCCTGCACTATCTTTGTGCTCCAGCATTTCTTTTCTGGCGGTTTGAGAAGGCTGACACCCTACAGCTTTGGAAATCTCTAGCCGTGCTGCAAGGAAGCTCTCTGCGATCTCGCGCGTTCCATCTGCATCCAAGATCGAGATGTGTTTTTTCCTATACACCGTTACGCACGTCCATCGTTCGCGGTCAGCTGATTTGAAAACGCCATATGTCAGCACCTATGCTAAGCCCTCGTCAAGAATACATACGCGAGCCCTCTCACATGGCAACGGTTCATCGTTGGTGTGGCTTTCAGATGCAAAAGCTTCATGGGGTTATGTACGCTCCCGCTCAAGGGTCCCAAAACAGGGATGTCTCCAGCGACTAATATGCCGGCGATCTCGCGTCTTTTCTAGGCGCAGTGGACGACTGGTCTGGCTCGCTTTTGGAAACAGCTTCCCAAGAAAAGTATCCTCCTCGCGCGGCAGTTAGATTTCGGTCCTTCAAGGTTCGTCCCTGCTGGGATCCAACCTCCTCGTGCGCAAGGGCTTACGTCTTGAATCAGACCTCACTCGTCGGATCGGCAGCCATTGCGGGGTCAGGCTGTCCTTGTCGTATCCGCGCAGACGGACCTGTGTCTGGAACGGTCGTAGTTCGGGACCGTGACTCTGCAGCGGATTCCTCAGCGAACCTCTCGTATTGTGTCAACTGCACGTCACAAGTCATGTTAACATAAATCTACAGCTTTGCTCCACTTTATCAAGCCAACGCTTATGAGGATGCAGCACCTCTGCTGCAATCGCGTCCATACCTGCGCTAAGTCCGGCCTTGATTCTGCCGTCGATCCATCAGCTAGTCTAGCCGCGCTTGGCTGCGCATCGCAGCACTCGAGCCAAGCTCGACAAGCCCTCCGAAAGGGGTGTCTCATACTCCGCGCTTGAAAAATGCAATGATTCTGATCGGACAGAAACTTGCGCCGTCGCCGCTACCGCACCACCACACGACATTAGGCACAGTATCGAGGAACGCATCACCCCAGTGGATCCACGTTTGACGGTTAGTTTTCATGCAAAAGCTGTCCTTGCTCGCCATAGGTTTTCTCCGATGAAGTCTACAATATGCTTTTCCACTCCGAGGCGCCGGCCGAGAGTCGGCGTCGGCGAGACTGCCGACAGGGCAGCCGTCTATATGAACGGCAAAGCAAGATTTCCGCATACCTTGCTGCATCTCGGGGACCACCGACAGGTCTCGCACGCCAGGCCATGCGGGTCACGCCCACCACTTGCGAGCCTTGTGTGGCAGCAGGGTTGCAAGGCCGCGATGTGCCTGAAATGGATTCCATAGCGAATGGCCGTGGGGAGCGAGCCAATCGAAGGTGACACAGGCAACCGGCAAAGCCTTACAAGCGAATAGGCCGCAGCCATTGAACCCGTTCACCCGTCACACCCCTTTCACCTTAGCATCGGGCGCCCCACAAGCCTTTTTGCAGGGAATAGCAGCCCGCTGGAGACGGCCCCGGGGACTCGTGACACGGACCAATGGGCTTTTTTGGGTCAGCCATCCCGCTACCAGCATGCTCCTCCTCTAGCGACGGGCCGAGGCGTGTGTGCCTGCCGAGTCATGGACCACTTACTCTCTTCCTTTATTATTGCTGGGGGGGCAGTGCGTGGGTTGCCAATGGCAGAGTGTCACTTGATGTAGGCTCAACCTGTTCCACACTCGATGTGCGTTCGTTGGGACCCTAAATCAAGCGCGGGAGCGTGGCACAAGTACTATGGCTGTACATTACTTACGTGCATACACGACCGCTCCCGCTTCGATTGCGTTCCCGCGACAGGTGGCTTGTTGTCTATGTTGCTCTGCTGCACATGCCACTTGACCATCACCATCATCCTCTCGGCAACTGCAACCTTCACTACCGTCGGCCTTTGAGACATGAGAGCTTGGATGAAAGCCGGTTAAGCGTCCACTCTGCCGGGCCTTTCCTTAGCTATCCGCCCTGCCCTATTCTGCATGCAGGGATGATCTTAAAAGCTTCTCAAAGGATCACATATGCATGGCTACCATCTCGCACCTCCTTTTGTCCGAAGCGAGAGCCATCCGAGACGAACCGTACTTGAGTCGAGGAATTGGACCATTCAGCGGCACTATTTCCGTGCACCTTCTTGTCTGACAAGCAGCCAGGATTGATACGACCATTCACTGTGACTGGTCGTGACCAGGAACATTAATCCCCCCCACCCATGCCAAGTTCTTCCTTCCCAACTGAATCTAAGACACTGCGAGACCTGTCTCAGAAATAAATCAAAAAAAATCACCCGAGAATCTTCTTTTTGCCTCATTATTTTCTCCGCGCCCGCTCAGACCTTCTTTGCTTATTCCCGTGCTACAACGGTCTAGACTGCTGGGGATAGACCGGGACGGGTGTGTGTCGGCGTTCGACATCAACACTTCATTTGGAGGGTATCTCTCGTCATCGTTGCCTATCATTGACTATACATAGCATTGAGGCGGTGAGTCGCTGAATGGCTTTTTTGTCTTGCAGCCACTTTTTAGGCAACTGTGTGGGAGTTTTACCCTCCATTATGTTTTTCTTTTTGTTTCATTTTTAGCACCTTCGCGATGGTATCCCCATGCACAACACCAACAACACGCCCACGTTTATAACATGGATCGGGCTAGTTCCTTGCATCTCATCCGCCTACGTGTCACGAGTTCCGCTTCGCGCAACGATGAGGCTTATCGACAATAATTCAGGCTGTCACCGTCGCTTCTTTTTTGCCCAACCGCTTGGCAGGGCCGCAGCAGCCTGACGTCCGACGAACCGGTGGCACGGCATCTCCGGGGAAATGAGGCTGGTGATGTGCTTTGGGTATCAATCTGGGCCGTGTTCGGCATCACTGCGTAAGTAATATAGGAACTGTTGTAGGCGATCAGGCAGCAAGAGCATCTAGAGACACTTAACCCCCGACTTCATAACCTTAGCAGGTAGCTTCTGATAGTGAGAATGATTCAATTTCTGACCCCCTCGATGCTCGGCGTACGTCTTAGCTATTACAGAAGCTTGGTTTTTGGATAATCTTATTGAAAACAGAGCATTTTTGCCTATACGGGTAGTTGAGTCCCAATGTACGGATGTATTATAGACGTATAACTTGCACTTTTGTCTAGATATTTGCTTCAACTGCCTATGAAGTATTATTGCTTCGTCTTGCATTGCCTGGCCAGATGAGAATAGTTCAGGAACACTGTTTGTGCTTGCAGGACAGCATTTATGTTATGAAGTACCACAGCTATCCAAAAAAAAAAAAAATGAAGAATGATGCAGCGGTCTATGAAAGAATATAATGCTTATGCGGACAGTTGGATCTGATGTGCAGATGCAAATATGTAATTTTGAATCATATTTGTGTGCAAACATTTCTTCTAACTGCTCATGAATAAAAAATTATTGAAGCGCACATCTATTAAATAATACTACTCCAAAAAAAAATACGAACAGCAGGTACAAAACTCGGCAGTTATTTATAGTATATTGCATCCACCGCCATTCGGACGATTTCCGAATTCTCGGGGGCGTTATCGCATGGATTTGCCCAGACCATTATGAATAATCCTCAATCAGCACGTGAGAGCACGTCCATGTACGGGTACCATCACATGCACTAAGGTGGAGCGACTTTGCATGTGGCGTAGGCAGGTCTGGTGGCTGCATGTGATGATGAAGATAAGGAGCGGCGCTGAAAAAGGCAAGGGAAGAAAAATTGTGGCTTGGGATAAGAGCTGTAGGGCGGGGATGGCGCACGCCGGAAAGCGTTCATGAACTCGATAAGGACTTTTGTGAAAATGGGGCCTAGTGCCGAAAAAAAATAATACAGAGCAAAATAGATAAAATGGCGCGAGGTAGACTTCGAGAACAACCTAATGGAACAAAAAGACAACTCATCGCGTGTTGCTTACATATGCGCAAACCTCGTCGAAGGGAGATCGCCAGGAACTTCCCATGCCCAACTCTCGTGTATGCAACCGGTCGGGTGCGGGCCGCGCGTTAAAGCCGCCGGTTAGTTCGGGGGCGCTGTCGTGTTCACCCCAAGGATACGAAGCGGTGATATTCGCAGCCGAATGATTGGGGAAAGGTGATGTGGGGCCGTGCTGCTTGGTTAGGAAAGAGAAATATTGGGCTTGCGTGAGCAGGTGACTGCTGCGGTGAGTCCTAAGGCGCGATCGGATGGGGGCCGGCACAGGCAGGTCCTCCGCACCGCATAGTGGAGGAATGATTGATTGCGGTTCACCGGTACGGACGAAAAGCTTACTCCATCCTGGGCCCAATGGGAACCTTGCGGTGGGAACGGCGGGAAACTTTCATTGGATTGTGTCAGAGAGCTACCTCGCATGTCGGGGGTGGTGTTAATCTGTTTTGGAGTTTGTTGATTGATATTCGGCCCTCTCCGCGGCATTATTATTAATCGACACGCTTTCGCGACCGTGGCAAGCCGAAGGTGGGAGGGGAGCTGTTGTTGGAGTGCGTTGTCTTGGAAGAGAGCGAGCGTAAGCCAGAGGGAGGCACCTACACCAACTCACGCGACGACCTCCCCTTCTCCCCAATCCGCGGTCCTGGGCGCAGATCATACATGCATGAGACCACTGGACTTATCCTGCTTTCCCCCCCTCCCTCCTCCTGTTCGCCATGAATCAGGAAGCGAGACGGCAACTGGGAGCGGGGGTGGACGCTTTCCCTGCAATTTTGAATCAGCGACCAGCGGGTACCCCTCTACGCGGCTGTCGTCCGTGCAAACATATATAACCTTTCTTATTTGAGTTGTAGTGGCTGGTAGCGCCGCCGGCGGTCACCCATCAGACAGTTCGTGGGGGAGTTTCAACGTGAGTAGGAGCGCAATCCCTGGACTGTGACTATGAGAAAAACAACGATTGGGGTATTTGGCGGCTGTATTGTGCCGTCCACGCCTTTATCCCGGCAGGCTGACTCCATCGCTGACCAACACGGCGGGCCAATAGGCAAGAAGGATGATTAAAGTGCCACCCAGAGGACCGGTGATTCGGGACCTCCCAAGCCCAGCGCTGGCTCCACTGCCGTGATCCAACATGGAAAACTCGAAATATCACATGCTGTGGGTCAATGCTTGGGTGCTGTCTTACATGCATATGGGAGATCTTATTGAATTTCCGTTAACGGTCGGGATGGAGGAGGCCAAGCGAAACGTTTGATCATCAATAGCCCCCCACCTAACGCCGGCCTCGGGTTATCGCGCATTTCCCAAACAGTCGATCCATCCAGCCCCGCGGTATCAAGTTCCTCGACGCGTGGCCAACCGTCTCATGTTTTATCCGGACGCTGGATGCTAACTCGTCCCATGCGCATGACGGGCAGATCCGTGAATGGACTCGTGACCATATCTCCTACTGGTTCGGCGGTAAGAACGTTTCGTTGGGGGTCCAAAGTCCGGACTCCATCGGTTGAACGTGAGCGGACGTCAATGATCGTTGGTCCAGTTTTTGGTCTTCGGACTAAAGCCGTCAGTCAACAGCAACACCCGTCAAGAATCGACACAACACGTTCAGTAACAGAGCTAGGTTAGTGCTCAAAAGCTCTCTCAACATCAGCAGTCGAATCAAATGTGAAAGTCACATTTGCGTCCAGATGTTGAATTCGATATCTCATGGAAATGCCTAATTTGCTCAGTCAGCTGCCCAGGAGAGGAAATCTCCGGCTGTCACCCGGATGATTCCAGATAGAACAAAAGATCGTCCCTAACCCGAGATCAAGGTACTCTTGAAACAGTTTTGACACTTCGAATGAAACGGCGAAGAGCGTGACGACGTCTGGGCAGGCTGTACTGTTCCCAGCCCTGCTACGGATTTTCCTTATCGATTTTTGCTGGTTGCTTACTCTCCAGAGGAGCCAGTGTATGGACTGGGTAAGAGAAGTCTAAGTCTATACTCACTCTACCTTCTCATCTTATAGGTTGTTCCGGCTTCGAACATTTTTGTCAACACACCCAAACATCAGGCCGGAGAGCTAGGATTCCCCAGCGCTCAGTCGGCACACCATCAGGTGCTCCACCTCCTCAATTCATCCAGCCCTCGAGCAGCTCCGGAGGCGCGTCCTTGATCAAGACGTGGACGTGGTCGACGCCCCTCACGCTCTGCAGCTGGGCCCAATTCTTGAACCACAACACCCTCTCCCCCTTGGCCTGCTCCCCCAGCGGCACCCTGAACGTCGCCGTCACGAAGTCCTCGACCTGGCCCCTCGCGCGGTCCGTCAGGTCGCCATCCTCGGGCTTGAGGTCCAGCGGCGTCTTCAGCCAGACGCAGATGTGCACGATTCCCGGGTCGAGGCCGTAGGGCCAGTCGTTGCGCAGGATCAGGAAGTCGTCTGGGTGCGCAAAGGGCGTCGGGTCGGCGCACGCGAAGGCGATGCCCTGCACCTCGTCCTGAACCGTCGGCGTCCAGCGCAGGCGCTCGCGCAGCAGGTAGTTGGTGATTGAGCCGAAGCGGCGGCGCACGTCGGTGGTCCAGTCGAGGTAGGCGCGCGTCTGCGACGGGCTGCGCGTCAGCAGGTGCAGGTCGTTGGCGGCGATCAGTTGGCGCAGGGACGTCCACGAGTGCGGGGTGAAGTGGTCGTCGGACGGCAGCGCGAGGATGCGCTTGTCGAGGTCCGTCAGGTGCGGGAAGGCCGCCAGGTAGTCGGCTACGGTTTTGGTGTTGGCATCATTGATGTTGCCGTCGCTTGCCGCCGAGCCCGAGGTAGTCGTGAGTACCGGTGCCGCCGGCTGTTGTTTCGCGGCGAGCTGCTGAGGATGGGCTGGAGGTGGCGTGACCAGAGCTGCGGCGGGCGTGCAGTCGCTGATGTCGCCGGGCGCCATGATTGCGGAGGGAGTGGAGTCTTCACGTCTTGTTGGGGCAGTGAGAACGCGAGTTCCAAGCTGTCAACATCGTGAGTCGGTGAAAACCAACACAGTCGGGAGGATTACCGCGTACGGGCAGCCTTGTACCCCGCGAGCAGCGATGAATTGATGGCGGAAATGCCCCGCGCTGGCTCTTCGCCGGATCTCCTTGCCCAAAGCGTTGAAGGGGTCCTCGGGCGGATTTTCCCCACACCAGCTTTTCGCGTGAGCTCAACGTCGGCAGCATTCGCCGGCCAAGCCCGCCGAACTTAAGAACGAACACCACGCCCCACCACCTTCTGTCCTCTCGCGCGTGCTCTCTCCAACTCCTCTCTCTCCTCAGACCTTTGCTCCTAGCAGCTCCTACACCTCACCAAAACCCATCAATCGCCCGTTCGCCATGTCGGGAGCGCTCGCGCCGCAATACGTGCACGGCGTGTACATTCCCTCCGCCCTCTTGATTGTCGGCACCGCCATTATCAACAAGGCATGGATTCCCTTCGCCGTCGCCATTGCCGCTCTTCTCGGCGGCTGGAAGGTCTACAGCAACCGTACGCCTACCCTCCTCCCCCGCCGCCTTCATCCGCAGAAGCTTGCGCTCCGAAATCGGTCAAAAACACCAAGCTGACAATCAATTGCTATCGCAGAACCCCGCAAGGTGCTCAAGCCCGACGTTTTCCAGGAGTTTGAGCTCAAGGAGAAGACCATCCTCTCGCACAACACCGCCATGTAAGCCTTTCCTTCTCCCGAAGCACCCGTTCCGCCCGCGCCGCAACTCGAATCATTCGACCGCCCACCGCCTCCTCCCCGCTAACCAAAAACCGCCAAAAACAGCTACCGCTTCGCCCTCCCGCGTCCCACCGACGTCCTCGGCCTCCCGATCGGCCAGCACATCAGCATCGCGGCGACGCTGCCCGGCCAGCCCAAGGAAGTCGTTCGCTCGTACACGCCCATCTCCTCCGACCTCGACCTGGGCCGCGTCGACCTGCTGATCAAGGCGTACCCGACGGGCAACATCTCCAAGTACGTGGCGGGGCTGGCGATTGGCGAGAAGATCAAGGTGCGCGGCCCCAAGGGCGCCATGGTCTACACGCCCAACATGGTGCGCCACTTCGGCATGATCGCGGGCGGCACCGGCATCACGCCCATGCTGCAGGTCATCAAGGCCATCCACCGCGGCCGCGCCAGCGGTGACCGCACCCAGGTCGACCTCATCTTCGCCAACGTCAACGAGGACGACATCCTGCTCCGCGAGGACCTCGACGCCCTCGCCGCAAAGGACGACGGCATCCGCGTCCACTACGTCCTGAACAACCCGCCTGAGGGCTGGACTGGCGGCGTCGGCTTCGTGACTGCCGACATGATCAAGGTGCGTTTCTATTGGATACCCGCTGTTTTTCTTTGTCGAAGTATCGCTAACTTGCTGCTAGGCCAAGCTCCCCGCTCCCGCAAAGGACGTCAAGGTCCTCATCTGCGGTCCTCCCCCCATGGTCAGCGCCATGAAGAAGGCCGCCGAGTCCCTTGGCTTCGACAAGGCCAGGCCCGTCAGCAAGCTCGAGGACCAGGTCTTCTGCTTCTAAGCGTTTACACACGCACCAACTTTGTATAAAACTGCCACTAACGGCATGAGCCTCGCTCTCGAATGGTGGGAGAACTTCGCAAAAACGTGTCCGCGATCTTTTTATCTTTTTCGCGTTCGGCGTATCAGAGGCATGAATGATCACATAGACGTAAGAGCCCGAGGGCATTGACGAAGTTAGGACACGAGTTCCCTTGGGGGAATGGAAGTGAAATATCCAAATCTTGTTTTGCATTTTGCATGCGAAGTAGATACCGCAAAGGGGCGTCATGAAGTGTACAAGGTAAAAGTCGGATCTCGATAGGAATGAATGATGGCTTTCGCTTTTGCCTCGGTCGTGAGAAGTCATAACTCGTATTAAAAAGACTGATAATGGTATAGTGAATATCTTCGCTGGCTAAAATGCGTACAAAGAAAAAGAAAAGAGAAAGAAAAAAAAAAGGCTTCTTCGCTGGGAAACGAAATCATCAAAAGAAAAGGTACGGCGGCCAAGCAATGCGGGGGAAAGGAGGCACGAAATGGGTGGTTGTGATGGTCGGCCGTTGCAAGATGCTGAGTCGCTTTTTGAACGCTTCGCATTGTCGTTTGCGTCATCGGGTCCTGTTGATGCAGCTTTTTCTCCTCGTTGATATACTCATCATTCTCAGTCCTTTTCGATCTTCCGTAATCTGTCTCGTCGCTGGAAAAAAAACAAAAGTCCTCTCTGCTCTCTTGGACGAATCCTTGGTCGAATGATAAAGCGAACTGCTTCTCGAGATGAATGCAGGTCTCGGATCGCTTGCGAAAGCAGTTTGGAGAAGTGAAGGGGGTGGTCATCGAAGTGAAGTGGTTACAAGTTGAAAAAGATATGCCTTTCTTCCTCGGGTGTGATTTGAGGTCCATTGGGAAGTCGGTGTGACTCCTTCCCTTGCAAAGGCAGCTTTTCACCCTCAAGGCACGACCAATGACTTTCGGGTGTCTCCCAGCCAGATATTTGTGGAGGGGTATTCATTGCGCATTTTTCACGGCCGGATGGGAGGCTTTGGATTTCTGGACTGGGCAATGACGTCCTGCGCCGGGGGTGCGGTTGCTCCCATGTTGTTGGCACGTCTGAAAGCACTTGCTGTTTTCATTTCTGCCTTTCCAAGTGCTTCTTCTCGTAGCATGCTTACATGTCGTGTCACTGGCCGTGGAGTCTGAGGGCGACACGGCGCTCAGCTGAACAGCTTAACCTTCAAGAAGGATGGGCGGCGGCACCTCTCGCAACCGACATGGGTAGCAACGGTGACTGTTGTGCCGTTGGACGTCTCGGTGGTTTGCATGTGTGCATGTTGGTTGGGGCACTGCAAAGCCGGTCTGCGCGGTCGTGATGACGTAAGAGGAGACGACGTTTCTTCAACGGCAGACGAGGAATCATCAGCTTGCTTTAATTGTCAAAAGTCCTGCACGCCCGTCTCGCCGGTGATTCTGGGAGTAGCAGGGCCCGAGTGGATCCAGCTGGGCTCCTCGTCGTCGAAGTACTTCTCCTGGACGTCGCGCTCCTCCTCCTGGACATCATCCCACTCCTCGCTCTCGTCGACCTCCTCGTAGCAGAAGTCCGGGTCGTCGCCGCGCAGGAAACGCTGGCCCATGTCGTCGCGCCATCGCGCAAGGCCCTCCTCCTTGGTCTTGACCTCGTCGTCGCTGTCCTCGTCGACGGCGAGTATCTCGCCGTTGGGCCCGCGGCGCACGGCGATGGACGATGCGTCCGGGTTGTGCAGGGCCTGCAGCTTGGCCTCGGAGCGGAGCAGGTCCGCCTCGAGCACGCCAGAGTAGCCCTTTGCGCGGCCCTCGGCCTCTCGCTCGGCCGGGGTTTGGAATCGGCGCACCAGGCGGTCGTACAGCAGGGGGTCGGCCAGCTCGAGCCCGGAGGAGAAATACTCTGGGTGCGTGTCGAGATAGCGCTTGCGGCGGTTCTTGACGCGGATGCGGTGGGCGCGAGCGGCGGCGTCCTCGTCCTGAGGGTCGAGCTGCTTGCTATCCTGCGGGTGAGGGGTGCTGGTTGGGGCGGCGAAATTGCGCGACGACGGAGGCTCGCTTGCGGCATCGATCTGCGGTGCGGTGGACTCCTCGACGTGCATGCTGGATTGGCCGGCGGGGCCGAGGAAAGGCATTGGGGGGTGAGGAAAGGAAATGGGCGAACGAGTGACGGGACGGTGGGTGGGATGTTTCGGGGTGCGGCGGGAGAGCGGCGGGCTTTTGCAAGAAAAACGAGAGACGGCGGACCGGTGAGGAGCAGAAGCGTGTCGAAGTGAAGTGGCGCGTGGAGCGTGATGGGCGTCATAGCTACCCTTTTTGCCCGTGGCGCCCGTGGCCGGTTCGCGTGCGGCAGCCGTGGCAGAGGAGACCCTGCATGGCGTGGGGCCGCTGCCTGGGTGAAACGCTGCCCCCCAGCACCATCCGCGACAGCCCTGTCACCACGCGCCTGCACGGCGCAGCGAGACGACACCATGTCCGCCTTTACCCAGCGCATCTCCGGAGCCGCCTCAGCCGTCTGCACCTTTTTCGTCTACTTCTACCGCATCCTCTGCTGCCGCCTCTGAGGTCGCCCCCCACCCCCCCTCGTGCCGACGTCCATGCCAGCAGCGCGCCCGTGAGCGCCCTCGCATCGCATTGCCACGCGCCTGCAGAGCGCCAGGTGTCCCGTTCGCTTTTGTCATCTCTGCGCGTCGCCAATCACCACCCACCCTTCCCTCTGTCAACCCACTCACCATCCACTGCCGGCGCTGGTTCGCCCCTTCACTTCAAGAGCCGCAACCCCTGAGCCAATCCTACGAGCCCGCCATGTCCGCCAAAGCTACGGCCGCCCGCCAACCCCCGGCCGGCGCCCCCTCGAACGCCTCGTCGCCTACCCAATCTGGAAATCGCGGCTCTCCCGTCGTCGGCATTCTCAAAGCCACGGCGCTGATGGCCGTCGCCGGGCTTGCGTCGTCCGTCTCGCAGCTCAGCCTGTCCCCGGTCTACGGTAGCATCCCGGCGGCGATCTGGCACCAGAAGAGCTTGATGTTCACCGCTCTGGTTGTCCTTATCAACAAGAGCGTGTTCCAGCGTGTCTTTCCGAAAGGCGTCCAGGAATGGGTTCCCGTTCTGGCATTCTGGAGCCTCCCGATCCAGAGTGTCCTTTTCCAGTATAGTTCCGTCCTTGGCCCCGTCTACGGGCCCGTAATTACTGAGGTCCTCACCTTCTTTCCTATCCTACTGCTGTCTATGTTTGCCGCTGTTTCTGCATTGGAAGTCTTAGACCTCAGCTTGTTCAGTCGTGGCTTCGCCGAGGGCATCCCGCCGCTGGCGTGCTACACTACCTTCTCCGTCGTTGAGAATTACGTCGCTGGAGCCCTGCCCGCTTACATGGGATCCAATGACTTCTTCACCAGATCTGGCCTGCAACTCTTCATTGCCTCTGTCTCTGCTGCTGTGGCTCCCTCCAAATTCCTGCTGCTTGCCCTGCCGGCCATTTTCCATACCGTTCGCTTTAACCCCCATTTCCCTGGCGCAACCACCACCGCCGTCCTGAATGAGACGCTCCACGCAAACCAGTACACGCTCTTGGAGCGCCAGGAATCCCTCACCGGCTACATCTCCGTCATCGAGAGCCATGAGAACCAATTCCGCCTGATGCGCGCCGACCACAGCCTGTTGGGTGGAGAATGGCTCGTGAGCCCGCAGCGCCGGGCCAGCGGACAGACGCAGCCGGAGACCATCTACACCGTCTTTACCATGCTGGAAGCCGTGCGCCTCGCCGTGACCGGCGCCGTCAACGAGCAGCGCCCCGACTCATCCAAGAGCGCCCTCAACATCGGCCTGGGCATCGGCACAGCGCCGTCGGCGCTCATCAAGCACGGCATCAACACGACCATCGTCGAGCTCGACCCGGCCGTGCACGCCATGGCGACAAAGTACTTTGCGCTGCCGACCAACCACACGGCCGTGCTGCGCGACGCCGTCGCTTACGTCGGCGAGACGGCGGCCGTGGCGCCCGCCAGCTTCGACTACATCATCCACGACGTCTTCACCGGCGGCGCCGAGCCCACCGCCCTCTTCACCCTCGACTTCCTGCAGGGACTCAAGACCCTGCTGCGCCCGGACGGCGTCGTCGCCATCAACTACGCCGGCGACCTCCGTCTCGCGTCGACCCGCCTCGTCCTCAACACCATCCACGCCGTGTTCCCCTCGTGCCGCATCTTCCGCGACCAGGCCAAGGAGGCCGACGCCGGTGAGGACGATATGGACTTTATCAACATGATCGTCTTCTGCCGCCCTACCAAGTCGCCCCTCGTCTTCCGCCAGCCCACCGACGCGGATTTCCTCGGCAGCATCGTCCGTCGCCGCACGCTGTATCCGGCTAAGGACCTTGAGGTCAAGTTCAAGCCGGACGAGGGCGCGCAGCTGCTCACGCCCGAGACGGTCGAGGTGCTGGAGAAGGGGCATCGGGAGAGTGCTGTTAGCCATTGGCGGATTATGCGGACTGTGCTGCCGGATAAGATTTGGGAGCTTTGGTGAATGGAGGCTAGGTTTGGAGTCGAGTTTCCGTGAAGCATTTTCTTCACGGTTGCTGTCTGGTATGCATTCCCTGTTGATATTAGAGTTATGTGGTTGAATAGGTTCAAAAGTGACCGTTATTTTTGGATTACTGCGGATTTTGTGGAGTTTTACATAGTGCGGGTAATTCCAAAATAATAAAAAAGTTCTTTTCGTACCAATACTGGTGTTCGTGCCAGTGGATATTGGACACTGCGTGGGTAGTAGAAGCTAACGTCCGGACGCAGGTGTTCCTTTTTTAAATCGACATTTGCGTCCGGATGGTAGCTTCATCTACCCACGGAAGAAGATTAATTAAATCGACATTTGCGTCCGGACGTTAGCTTCAACTACCCACACAAGACGATTATCAAAATCGACATATGCGTCCGGACGATCGCTTCACATACCCACGTAAGAAGAGTTTTCAGATAGGGTTTTCATTCTCTACATATCTCGTTTGATGCTCGTTTCTCCGCGTTAAGTTTTTTTTTTTTTTTTTTAGTTTTTTCTCCGCCATCTACTCCTCCTCAGACTCCTCCTCCTCCTCCTCCTCCGCAAAGGCCTCACGGAGAAGCTTCTCCGTGTCGTCCTCCTCCATCTCCTTCTCCTCCTTCTTCTCCTCCTCGGCCTCCTCCTCCTCGGCCTCCTTGGCCTTCTTGCTCCAGTTAATCAGGGCCATGTCGACCCTGTTCTTGACAGGCTTGTTCGCCTTCCAAACTCCCTTGCACGCGCCCTGCTTCTGGTGGCGGAGAAGGTTGGAGCGCCTGGAGAACTCCATGCCACAGCGGTCGCACTCCTCGGGGAAGCCGTCAATACCGGTGCGGGCCATGCCGCGGTGGCTGTGAGTAGGGATGGCAGCATTCTCGCTGCCGTTGCTGCTGGAACCGGCGCTGACACTGGCGCTGCTGCCGCTCCTCTCGAACTTGATCTTGCCATTGCCGCCGTTCTCGTAGCCGGGCACCGTCTTCCACGCACCAGGACACTTGACCGAGTGGCTCGTCGACGACCGCTTGAGCGTGAAGAAGCGTCCGCAGCCGGCCAGGCACGGGAAGGGCTTGACGTCGCGTCCGTGAACCGCCTTGACATGCAGCACCATCATCATCTCGGACCGGAACACGTTGTCCGGGTCGTCGGCCGGGCAGTGCGCGCAGGAGGCCTCGTTGCCCTGCGTGCCGGGCGCGCTGTAGACGAGCGGCTTCTTCTCGCGGTAGCGCGTCGGGCTGCTGCCGAAGGAGGTGGTGTTGCGCTGGTGCTTGCGCTTGCGGGGGGGCGTGGTGTTCAGGGCGGAGGCAGGCATGTCCTTCAGGCCGCAGACGTCGTTGGCGGCGTGCTTGAGCATCTGTTGCTTGCCCGTGAAGGTCTTGCTGCAGCCGTGCGGGCAGGCGAAGGGCTTGAGGCCCGGGTGGGTGGTTTTGACGTGCTGGATGCAGAGGAGCTCGGAGGTGAAGGTGGATGGGCAGTGCGGGCAGGTGGTTTCGAGGCCCGGGCGGTGGCCGGACTTGGGGGCGCGGGCGACCATTGTGGAGGGTGGGTGAGGTGAGGTTGGTTGGAAGGTTTGTATTGGAGGTGACGTGAGGCGTCGGTGAGCTGGTGTGGCTGCTGTGATGGAAGCCGGGAGTGATGCGAAGCTGGGTCGCTGTTGTGTGTCGCGATGAGAGGACGTATCGCCAGGACAAGTTCTCGGTCGCAAAAGAGGTTGGATGACTGAAACGTCGGAAGTCGGTGGAGAGGGATTGGTTCAATGGCTTTGGAGCTGGGAGGTCGATGGTGTTTTATCCAAAGCAGCTCAGCGAAAAGTACAATAGCTGAACTTTCCACAATAGACCAGAGTCTACTGTATTGACTGTTTGCCATTGTCATAGAATATCCGTCAAAAGAACAATCGGGTCGAGGTGAAGACGAACCGATTGAGGTGGAGCGAGTAGTCCGCTAAAGCGAGGAGTCTGCTGAGCGCGAGCACTTGAAGCTGCCTCTGGAGCGAACTGGAATTGGTGGATAGAGCCTCGTCAATGGACCTGGCGGAGGAAAGCTGTCGGTGGTCAATTGGAAGAAGAACTGGACGGAGGGCCTGTATTTAAAGGCGATGGCTGCCTTGGACCCCTCCAGGAAAGGTCCGTGCGTCACGTGCATGTGCAGCGTCCGGGCAGTGCATCAACCTCACCTCACCTCACCTCACTTGCGCAGCCGCAGCCGGAGCAAGACCATTCCCCGAATGTTTTCTCGAGAATTCTAGCCAAAGGGGTGATTCAAATTCGCATCTAAAGACGTATATTTATTGCAATCAAGTCGGGGTAGTTGAAGCTACCAGCCGGACATGAATGTGCAATTGTTGATTCCACATGTACGTCCGGACCAATGCTTATTACGATCTATCAATTGCCATCATAAGAAATCCAGATCCAGTTGCTGGCAGGTCCGATCGCCAAGGGTAGCATTGGCCCTCTCTTTTCGGGTGGCTCATATTTCATCCGCACACCTCCTCAGTCATGTGCCTCAACTCTTTTAGTACTGTGGTTTTCCGCGCTCGATTGACGTGTCATTCTCTGCGTGTTTGGACCCATTTCAGGGTTCCTTTGACCGTTTTCATCTTCTCGCGCCCCAGTGGCAATGCCTTCGAAGTCTTCTCTCAAGCGCTTCGATCTCATGCTTAATGGCGTTTCTCATGGATCGTCGCCCAAGATCCAGCAAGTTTTCAGGAGTCCCGCCGCCATGGGGCAGATGCTTTTCTGCCCAAGCAGAACAAGCACGGCAATCGCTTTTGGAGGAGTTGGGACTGGGGAAATATCGGTGATCAAACCAAGAGCATCAAGTACCAAGTGAGCTGACCCCGTAGAAACTTCGAGATTATCCCAGAGTGCGCAGAAAACTTTATCCGTTCACTGGAGCTTCCTTGCTTGTCTGCCGAAAGTGCCACCTGGTCAATCACAACCCGGAATGCGCTATTTTTGTACGTCTATTCGGCTCTGGACACCGTAACCCAACACCTGCTGTCGGAAGGCCCACCTACAGCAACGCCCAACATGCCTTCCAAAGATGTGAGCTCGACGCTGCGCGTCAGCCTGAAAGAGTAAGTCTTGCGAAAAACAGCATATATGGATAGTTAAAGCTATCGTTCGCACGTGGATGTCTAATTTCCAATCTCCATTAACCTCCGGGCAATCGCTTCAAATGCTCACATATGTTGCTTTCAAAAATTTCCAGCAATCACAGTTTATCAAAGCGCAGCAACTGACATTAGACGGCGCGTCCAGGCACTTCGATACCGGACTCTACAGCGACCTTCGCATCAAGGACAGCAACGGCCATGAGTACGCCGTCCACCGCAACATCGTCTGTGGACAGAGCCCTGTCCTCGCCAACGCCTGCAAAACCGAGCATGGTTTCAAGGTAAGTTAGACGCATGCACCTAATGCTCCCATAATATAAGAAACTTCCACTTACTATCGCCTGACAGGAAGCTCAGACCGGCGTCATTGACCTCGAACACGACGATCCCGATGCCGTAAAGGCCATGCTTGAATTCATGTACACCGGCTCTTACAAGACTGAGGGTGACGAGATTGGTATAACGCAAACCGCCCGCATCTACGCGCTCGGCGAGATGTACTGCGTGTCAGAACTCAAGGAGGTTGCCGCGACCCAGTTCAAAGAGCTCTCGTCTACCTGCTGGAGCCATTTCGACTTCGCCAACGCCGTCAAGATCATCTATGAGTCGATTCCGAGTGGCAGCGGCGTGTGCACTATCCGTGAGATGGCTGTGAGTGTCATTGTTGAGCACTACATTGCCTTGCTCGACAAGCCTGAGTTCCAGACCATCTTGGAAGATTTCGGCGCGCTGGGGATGGACATTCTACGTGTTATGGCGAGCCGCAAATTCGAAATGCCCAGGAAGCCAAAGAAGTACAAATGCCCTGGGTACAATAGCTATAACTATACTTCACATGAGATCCTTGTAGAGACTGGACTCACTCAATTACCGGGAAGCTACTACTGCAACACTTGCAGAACTAGTTATGCTTATGGTTCCCTCCAACCTGTCGAGGACGACTGAGCCCATAGTGGAAATCATCCCGACTTGGTGTTATAAGGCGTTGACTAAGGCAAGGCAATACCGCAGAAGCTGGGGCATGAGTGGGTGAGCAAAATTGAATGTCACAGAGCAGAGATAGACATGGCGAAATGCTTGAGGAGCAGGAATCTACAGGTACCAGGCGGACGGAGGGGGAAGGGCCACTATGTACCAGTCCCAGTTTCAGAGTCAGAACAAATATCCGGGCTCAGGTACACTCTCAAATCGAGAAGAAATCAATTCTATTCTCCTACCAACTATCCATCTACCAACCTCCTTCCCTCCCAATCACCCAGTCTTCTCCCCCACCCCCACCACACCCTCCCTCTTCACTCCCTCCGCCACCCCTTCCACCCCCTCCATAACCACCCCAGTCTCCGGCCCCGAATAGTGCTTCCGCCCCGTCGTGATCCAAGTGATGAGGGCAATAACCATGACGACGCCGACGGCGGCGGAGGTGTAGTTCATGTTCTCCTCGTCGACGGGTTTGACGGTCGGGAAGTTAAACGTGATGACAGCGAAAGCCAGGTAAACAAAACCAACAATGTTAGCAAGCAAGCCCCAGCGGCCGAGCGAGTAGGGGCCCTCGAGCTTGCGGTGCTGCTCGCCGTCTGGCGAGAGGCGCGCGATGATGCAGACGAGGAGGGGGAGGGCGTAGGAGACGT